>PVIJ01004056.1:0-15934 GCA_004024925.1 Scalopus aquaticus | reverse complement strand
TTAATGAGGAGACATTTTGGGAACTGGTTGCTGGGGTAACCAACCATATGATTAGAGGGTTGGAACCTCCCGTCTCACCCCAAGACCTTTAGGGAAGATGAGTTAATTGCCACTGGTCATTGATTTAATCTATCATATCTATCTAGTGAAACCCCTATAAGAACCCATGAGGAGGGCCTTCAGAGATCTTCCAGGTTGGACAACCAGATTGTTTCCATGTGTTACCTTTTGGGCCCAAACTCCATGACAACGGAAGCTGTTTCATTTGGGACCTCACCCTATGCTTCTTTTCATCTGGCTATTGATTCCTATCCTTCAGTATTATTTGTAATGAATTGGTGATCCAGAGAGTAACTGGGTTTCTTGCATTCTATGAGCCATTTTGACAAATTAATTGAACCTGAGTAGGGGCTCATAGGACCCTCTGACTTAAGTTGGCCAGTGCCAAGCACAGATAACAGCCCGAGCTTGCCACTGGCACCTAAAGTCTAAGAAGAGGGTCCTGGGAGTCTCCAATCAGTAGCTGGCTGTTTAGAAGCTCAGGGTAATGGTCTAGACTTGAGTACAGTCTCTGAAGTGGAGAGTGGCCTTGGGAGGCTGAGCTTTGGCCTGTGGGATGAGTCTACCTCTGGGTACAGAGAATTGGGCTGTATTGACCTGAATTTTCATCCCCCTGGCAGTGATGGAGAATTGCTTGTCTGGGGGAAGTCGCCACACACTTATGTTGCAGTTGGGTCCAGGAACCCTACTCAGCTCCTCACCCCTCTAATTGACCAAGTCTTCTGTTCTTGCGTCAAAATTTGACCCAAACACTCCAGAGAAATGGCCTCCCATTGTTTTTCATGGTGAGAGTAGGGTGGTTATCTTGCTAGGATGTGGGGTAGGAGCCCTAATTTTATGTAGATTTCCACAAGTCCATCTGCTTTTTTTTTTAAGTTTTATTTATTTATTTATTTTTTTAAAGATTTATTTCTGCATACAAGCTGGGGTACAGGCCAGAGGCATGGGGCAGCGAGAGGGTTCACCAGAGACAGAGCGGGGAGCAGAACAGGCAGATCAGAAATACACTGCTGAGGGGAGCAGTGGGCGAGGCAGGAGAGGTCTGCCCCACCATGTGGGAATCTCCCGTCCGGGTGTCGAACTCGCATTACAGCTGCTGACAGCTCCAAAGCGCAGCGCTCAACCGCTGTGCCACCGGGGAGGCCCAGTTTTATTTATTTTTGCATACAAGCTGGGGTACAGGTCAGAGGCATGGGGTGGTGAGAGGGTTCACCAGAGACAGAACAGGCAGCGGGGAGCAGAACAGGCAGATCACCAGAAATACACTGCTGAAGGGAGCAGCGGGCGAGGCAGGAGAGGTCTGCTGCGCCTTGTGGGACTCTCCTCGGCTGGGCGTCCAACTCTCGCCGCTGCCGCCGACAGCTCCACAGCGCAGCGCTCAACTGCTGCGCCACCGGGGAGGCCCCAAGTCCATCTGTTTTTAACCCGATCTGTCCCCCTGCTTCCTCTCTTCCTGGCCCTTTCAGGGTTCTGGATGGACTTGCTTATCCACACACAGTAAGCCTTAAGCAGTTTCAGCTTTCTCTGATCTAAACCAGGTAGCTCTTGCTAACCTGCTTTCTGGCCTCCAAAACATTGTTGAGTTACTTGTCTTTGGTCATCTTCTCTTTTCTTCACCCTTGTGGGTTTCTGTCATTGTTAGACCTTCACTGCTATTTTGGGGGAGTTTTCTTTTGTTGGGGGAGCGAGATCTGTGTGCATGATTACTTCTCTCTGTTTGCCCTGTACACCCATATTCCTTCTCTGAAATGGAAACATGAGCAGAGGCACGTTATGTGTTCCCACAGGATGTCTTTACTAGGACCTTTGTTCCTTGCTGGCATGCTGTCATGTGTTAGTAACAGAAAACCCAACTCAGATGGCTTAAACAGTAACGGGATTTATCTCATTTAAGGAGAAGCTCTGATGTAGGGCAGCTCCAGCTTTGGTTAATTCGGCAGCTCAATGGTTTCACTGAGAGCACAAGTTCTTTCCACTTTCCCATTCACCGTTGTGCCTTCATGGTCGCAAAGTGGCTTCTGTGGTTCCACATAGCCTTCATGGCCTTGGGTATAAGTGTCCATAGGCAGAAGAGAAAGCATTCCTTCATTGTTTTCATACTCATTAAAAATGTGTAATTGCATGTTAGTCATTTTGAGTTGCCATAGCAAAAAAAATCATAGATTATGTGGTTTATAACAATAAACATTTGTTTCTCACAGTTATAAAGGCTTGAGAAGTCCAGAATCCTGATAAGTGTAGTGAGGCTTTCTGGCTCAAAGATGACTATCTTTTCACTGTTTCTTCCGGTGGCTAGAGGGGAGAGTACTCAAAGGGGACTCTCGGAACCTATTTTATAAGGTCTTGAATCGCATTCCCAGTTTCTGTTCTAATGACCTCATCACTCCCCATCCTCCCAAAGGCTCCACTTATTAATACCATCACCTTTGGGGGTTAGGAGTTCATCGTATGGATTTTGGCAGGACACAGACATTTAGATCACAACAAATTGTCTGAATAGGTGTTACATCCACAGGTTTGTAAATCTAAAACACTTAAAAGATATGCAATAAAAAACCTCCCTATTACTTTTATCTTCTCTCTAATAGGTATTAATAGGTATTTATTCTTCTAGAATCTCTCTTATTCTTCTAAAACCTCTTTGTGCAGCAAGGCGTAATACAGAAAGGAATATGTAGTATTATCTACCCCTCTCTCATTTTCACCAAATGGTATCTTACTGTAAGCATTTTTTGACACTGCTTTTTTTTTCCCTAGTAAAATATCTTGGTCCATAAAGTAGATCCTTAATATTTCTCTATAGTTGTATCACGGTGCATTGTATGCTTGTGCTAATTTAATAGTCATGTTCTGTTAGACGTTTAGGTTGTTTCCTATATTTTTGCTATTATAATAAATTCTGCAGAGACCTCTGCTCCAGCCTGGGCCTTGCAGGGCCTTGCTCTATATCAGGAATCCTCAGCAGCCCCCTGGTTAGCACCCCTGACTCCAGGCCCAGTCACCAGCTGCTTAGCAGCGGGCATGAGCCCCAGCCTGGGCCTTGCAGGGCCTAGCTTTTCACCACAGACCCACCAGCCACACCTGGGGGTGCATCTTATTCAACACTCAGCCTCTGGTGCCTCTGGAGCAGACACAAGCCCCAGTCTGGGACACATCGGGCCTCCCTCTGTTTCAGGGACTTTAGCAACCTTCTACCCTCTTGAGCACCAGAAACAGGCCCTGAGCCACTGCCCCTGCATTAGGTGAGATCCTAGCAGCTCATCCTTGAGGCCCAGGACCCCACAGCCCACCCATAACAAGACCCAGGAGTGCTTTGGGGGAGACTCTAGCAACATCCCAGATACTATGAGACCCCAGTAGCCATGCCACTATCAAGTAAATGCCCGGAACAGTGTGAGAGGAGGACTCATAAACAACAAAGCCCCAACTACAGAGCAAACCTAAAGCAATCAGTGCTGAGAAAGAAAAATAGAAATGGCCAAGCAAGCACTGAGGGGAACAGTACACCACAGAGAGGGGAAAAAAAAACAGAACAAACCCACAAAGACTTGGAAAAGCTTCATTACATGTCAGACAAAGTTCGAGATGGCCATGATTAAGAAGGCTGAAGAATTGTAACAACTCAAAACTCAGAAAAAGAAATAAGTACTATGAGACAATCAACAAACAGAAGATCAAAATAGAAATCAAACAAGAAAATAATGGAATTGAAGGAGAAAGCAAAAAATTCAGGAGAAACCCATGGAAGTAGAATAAAGCAATGGAAGAATGAATCAGTGACCTTGAAGATGAAAAGGTGGTAAGAAAAACGTATGGAGAAAAACTTGGAGATTTATCTGACACCATGAGGAAAGGAAATATAAGAATCTTTGGAATCCCTGAAGGAGAAGAGAGAAGAGAACTGAGAATCTAGGGAAGTAGTGGAGAAGAACTTCCCAAACTTGAAGAAAGAAATGAACATAAAAATACAAGAAGCAACAAAAACACCTAGCTACCTAGATGAAAGGAAAACTATAGCAAGACACATAATAGTAAAACTCCCAAGAGTCTAAGACAAAACAAACATAACAAAGGCTCTCTGTAAAGAAACACTAAAGGCAAGAAGGGAATGGAGTGACATATGCAAAATACTATAGGAAAAAAAAAAGCCAGTCAAGAGTATTCTGTCCTGCAAGGCTCTCTTTCTTGTTTAGTAAAGATAGGGACCTTCTTGGACAAAGAAAATCTCAGGGAGTTTGCATCCACTAACCCTCCATCCCCCCCCCCCAAATATTAAAAGAAGCCTTAGTATCTAAACCAGAGAGAGGAACAAAGAACTGAATAAGAAATTAAATAGAATCAGAAAGTTAGGAACAAAATGGCAGTGAGGGGTATTTCCATGTCAATAATCACTCTAAACATTAATGGTCTGAACTCATCAATAAAAGACATAGCATATACAGCTGGATTAGAAAACAGAATTCAAACTTCTGCCTCCGGAAAACACACCTGAGTAGCATGGATAAACAAACTGAAAGTAAAGGCATGGAAGCCAATCCTGGAAGCAACTGGTTCCCAAAGGAAGGCAGGTACAGCTATACTTATGTCAGACAAAATAGACTTCCAGTTTAAAAAAGTAATGAGACAGGGATGGACACTATAATGATCAAGGAAACAATATGTCAGGAAGACATAACACTCATCAATATATACTCACCAAATGAAGGAGCACCAAAATACCTCAGACAACTACTGTCAAATTTGAAAACAGACCTTGGAGAAAATACATATGTGGTTGGAGACTTCAGTACCTCACTCTCACCAATGAACAGTCAATGAGACAGAAAATAAATAAGGACATAGTTGCCCTAAACAAAGAACTAGACCACATGGGTCTAATAGATATTTACAGGGAACTATACCCAAGAAAAGCCGATACACATTTTTCTCAAATGCATGTGGGTCATTCTCCAGGACCGACCACCTACTGGATCACAAGACAAACTACAAATTCATAAAGATAGAAATCATAACAAGTATCTCTTTTGATCATAAAGGTACTGAACTACAAATCAATTACAGAAAGAAAACAAGGAAATACTTTAATACATGAAGACTGAAAAATACACCACTGAATGACCATTGGATTAATGAAGAACTTAAAGAAGAAATAAAAAAAATACCTTGGCAAATGATAATGAGTACACAACGTTTCAGAATGTATAAGACACAGCAAAATTAGTTGTAAGAGGGAAGTATGTAGCAATTCAGGCCTACATTGAGAAACTAGAAAGAGTCTGAACAATCTTGTCTCTCATCTCAAGGAACTAGAAAAAGAAGAACAAAATAATACAAAGGCCAGTAGAAGGAAGGAAATAAAAATTAGAGAATAAATAAATGAAATAGAAAAAAAAGACAGTACAAAAGATTAATGAAACCAAATGCTAGTTCTTTGAAAAAAAAATAAACAAAATAGACAAATCTTAAACTGGACTTACTAAGATAAAGGAAAAAACAGAATCTGTTTCATCTAGGTTGTTGAATTTGCTTGCATATAAATGTTTATAATATTCTCTTATCCTCTGAATTTCTGCAGTGTCTATTGTAACTTATCTTTGAGTTTTGATGCTATTTGACTTTTCTCTGGACTTACACAATACTTTAAAGCCACAGTAATTAAAACAGCATGGTACTGGAACAAAAGGACACATAAACAGTAGGATAGAATTGAGAGCCCAGAAATAAAACCACCTGTTTATGGACAACTAATCTATGACAAAGGAGCAAAGTATATATACTGGAACAGGGAATCCTCTTCAATAAATGGTACTGGGAAAATTGGAATGCCACATGCAACAGAATGAAACTAGAGCATTATCTTACACCATAAGTGAAAATCAACTCCAAATGGGTAAAAGACTTTGGTGTAAGACCTGAAACCATAAAATACATAGAAGAAAACATAGGCAAAACACGCAATGATATAAACTTCAGAAACATGTTAGTGAATTCATCTCTGACAACAAGGAAAACAAAGGAGAAAATAAACAACTGAAGACTATCAAACCAGAAAGCTTCTATATAGTGAAAGAGAGAATGAACAAAACAAAGAGACACCCTACTGAATGGGAGAAAATATTTGCACACTATATATTTGATAAGGGATTGATATTGAAAATCTACAAAGGGCTTATACATCTCAACAAAAAGAAAACAACCCAATAAAAAATGGGCAGAAAATCTAAATAGGTACTTCCGTAAAGAAGACATGCAGGTGGTTAACAGACATGAAAAAATGCTCATCAATTATTAGGGAAACGCAGATTAAAACCACAATGAGAGGGCCTCTCTAGTGGTGCAGCGGTTAGGCGCTGCGCTGTGGAGCTGTCGGCTGCTACGATGCGAGTTCGAAGCCCGGCCGGGGAGATTCCCACATGGTGTGGCAGACCTATCCTGCCTTGCCCGCTGCTCCCCTCAGCAGTGTATTTCTGTTGCTCTTCCTGTTCTTCTCCCCACTCTGTTTCTGGTGAACCCTCTCACCGCCCCATGCCTCTGGCCTGTACCCCAGCTTATATGCATAAATAAATCTTAAAAAAAACCAAAACACAGTGAGATACTACCTCACACCTTTGAACTCTCAAAGAAACCCTGTAACACTGTTAGTGGGAATGTAGATTTAGCCAGCTACTATGGAAATAAGTGAGGAGATTCCTCGAAGGACTAAAAATGAATCTACCATATGACCCAGAAATTCCCCTCCTACTTATCAATTCCAAGAGCACAAAACACAAATTAGAAAGGAAACCTGCTCTCCTCTGTTTACAGCAGCACAGTCTACAATAGCCAAGGTATGGGAACAAATTAAATGGCCTAGGACAGGTGACTGGATCAAGAAGATGTGGCATATATTCACAACGGAATACTATTCAGCGCTCAAAAAAGATTGCTTGCAGCACATAGTTGGATCTAGATGGGGTTAATCTAAGTGAAGTGAGCCAAAGGTGAAGATAAATACTGGATGGCTTCACTTACATGTGCAATCCAGAAATGCTGAACAGAGGATCAGCCAAACTGTAAGACTGACTCTTGAAAGCTGACCATAGATCTGAGACACCCAGGAGGAAGAAGGAGGGAGAGTGGAGGAGAGGGGGGAGGAGAGCATGGTGGAGACTGTGGACACTTTGGTGATGGGAAAACTGGTGACCACACCTGAGTGGAGCAATCCTCTAATGTGGAAAAATAAACAAGGATGTTTAAAAAATAAAAATAGATTTTTATGAGTATAATTATAAAAAAAAGAAAGTCTGCAAATCTGTTAGTTTTCTTATGCGATAAATTCCTAGCAATAGAATTGCTGGGACAAAAGGGATGTCTGTGGCCTTGACAGATTTTGCAAATTGCCCTCCCTGGGGTTTCTACCAGCTTATTCTCCCATCATCTCGGTTGGGAGGGCCTGTCTTCCCACATCAGCAAAGTGCATTTTCAACCTTTTGGATTCTTGCCTGTCTGATTGGAAAATGATCCCCTACCTCTATTTAAAAGCCAAGAAAGCATTCCTAGGCATAGGAGCTTCTCTAGCGACTTGCAAGTAGAGCAATGTCTACTTGGCCCGAATTCGGGGATGTGCCTGTTCCCAAGCCAGTCATTGGCAAAAGGAATGAAGTGAGTGTAATTGGCTTAAGGTTAATCCAGATTAACGTGCTGTGGTGGAGCTGGAATGGGGCCAGCCTCCCTGCTGCTGGGGTGCCTGGGGTTCTGCTAATGAGGGACCTGGGCTTGATGCTGTGGGATAGGCATCCCGCAGGACCTGGGATCATTTTCCTGGTCCACCCACCTGCTGAGGGCTTGGCTTCAGGCCTGTGCCTCCTGTGTCAGGCAAGGCTGCTTTTAGGAGTCCCCATTCTTGTATGGTCAGTGCTTTTTGCTGCCTGGGGTGGGAGGATGGTCTGTGGTTATGGAAACAGCTTCATCTGTGATGGGTCCAAGATACTAATTGCATAAATCAGGTCAGGGAAGTGGCTAGGCTTTAGAATTGGCAGCCCTGGATACGAATACCACTTACTGGCCTTGTGACTGCTTCACTTTTCTAAGCCTCAGTTTCTTCAGTTGTGAAATGGGGCCCAGAACTCTTGCCTCAGCAGCTGTCAGGAGGTTGAGAGGTATTTTTCTCCCATGCCTGGCCTGGGGCCTGACACTGGGAGTAAGTCGCAGTGGGCCACGCTGAAGCTGTTTTCCAAGCACAGGGAGAATAGGTCACCAGCTCCGCCCTGGGTCATGAACTTTGGGGAGTGTGAAGGGAGAGGGCTCCTATGTCCCCAGGCCCAGTACACAGCTAGCAGCTCAGGAAACACACTCAATCTATGTTTGTTGAATGAATGAGAGAATAGCAATAAATTAGTGTAACAGCCGCTGCTACATATCCTAATGGTGTTTGACTTCCTCGGCCATACTGAGGTAAAATTTCCCTTGATACCAATCCGTATCAAATCATTTCCACATGCAGTGCCTCTCGATGACGGGCACTGTTTATCTACGGCATCAGCTCCGTATCGATTTATCAATGCCCATTTTGCACGAGGATCGATAGCTTAATTGTATCTCCGCCAACATAGGGATGCAACCTGTTTGCCGTATGCAACACAGCCTCACCAGCGGCCGGAGCCTTTGCTCCGTGTGAGCTGCCACACGCACGGTCCCGTTTTAGAGGCGCGCGCCCGAGACCCGTGTGGCCAGCCGCAGACAGCCTCTGAGCGGGGACAGGGCCCTCGGGAAACTGTGGGCCTTCTGGGTGTGTGTGAAAGTGTCCAGTGGATGAGGGAGTTGCCTTGAGGGAAGGGCTGCTGGTGTGGGGTGCCTGCAGCTGGGGTGGGCTTCTGTGGCGCTTTCTAGGGTGGGTGTCACCCCTCTTAGTCCTGTCTCTCTGGTTGTTTCGTCTCAAGGTTGAATGCCTCAGAGCGAGGATGTGTTCTAGCTTGTCTGACTGCCTGCCACATGTGTAATAGGGGCTCCATGAAGCCGACTGAATGCTTGGGGAGAAAATGAACCACTTTCTGGGTCCTTGTGGTGCCTTCTCTTGAACAGATGTTCTGTGAGCTGTGAGAGAAGGTGGCGAGGCTTGGACGGTAGGTGGCGCTCTGTCAAAGTCTGAGAACCGGATCAGGAAGGAAAGCTCAGAACCAGAGCTTCAGAATCCACCCAACTTTAAAATTAAACAGAAATGATGATTAAGCATTTCTTATTTTTATAATCGTGAAATGATATTGAAAGCTTTATTTTATGAATTCCAGGGAATTGCAATCAATCAACTAACGTAATCTCCATTTATTAAGCACCTACTAAGTGCCAGATATGGTATTAGCCTTTTAATTCTGATGGATGATTCCTTTTTATGTAACATGTCCCCCCTGTCTTAATCTATCTATATTACTTACCTTTTAGAGGAATACATTGATGAATCACTCTATTAAAAGAGAATAAAGATATTTAAAGTCTTTAATGGGAGAGGAATCACAAAGGAGTTTTTAAGACTAACTTAGAATTGTGTGGAACAGTCAGCACATTATGCTAATTTTTTTTCAGAGGCTGAACAGCTTAGAGGGAAAAACAATCAGTCTGTTCCATCTTGTTGCCGAGGCCGGGTAATCTATGTCTCATCAATGCTAACAAATATACCCTCTAATAGCAGTTTATGTTTGTAACGGTGAGAAATGCTTCCCTGGAAAATATTATTAGCACTTATATTATCTTACAGATTACACTCTCATGCAATGGAGGGTCCCAGTAAAGATAAAATAGCAGATTACAGCTGGTAGACTCTCTATTTTTATGTTAGAAACTCCATTATTTTGCAAAGTTGAAAGGAATTCTTTGAAAACAGGCCTGCACACACCCAGATGCCTGAGCCCAGGAGCAGGCTCTCGGGAGCTGGGGCCCAGGAGCTGCGGCTGGGGCTGCAGACTAGGGCTCCCAGGCAGCCTCTCTTCCCTGTTGGGGAAACTGGGGGGCAGTGGAAGTGGGGGTCCCCTCCCCCCAGGACAGGCAGAATGAGGGAGGGCTCTAACCACCACACCCCTCCCTGCTAGTCCTGCCCAACAGCCATCTTCCCCTGGAGTGTGGGCTCCTTGAGGACAGGGGCTGTCCTGCCTCTGGTCCTGCTGCTGCCCCAGCCTGGCACAGTGCCCCTCACACCGAGGGCCTCGGCAATCCCTGATGCCTTTCCATAAAATGGCCAGAGAAGCAGGGCTAAATGAGGTGTCACGCAGGGACCTGGCAGGCACTTTCATGTGCCTGGACCACCTCTTGAGGACTGGGCAGGAGGGAACCCAGAATCAGGCTGACGTGAGGGCAGAGTATGGTGTGGAGAGCCTCCGTGAGGATGGGGGTGGGGTGGAGATCTGTCTGGATGGAGGAAGCTGGAGGTGGCTTAGAGGAGGTGGGCAAGACATGAAGACGAGAGGGAAAGCGACAAGGGTGGGTGGAAGGCCCACACAGGCTTAGGTGGAGGTGGGTATATGAGTAGGGTAAGTGTAGGTCACGGTGAGGGCCAGCGGTACAGGGAGGAGCCTGGCTTGGGGTCTTCAGGCTTCTAGATCCCAGGTGCACCTTAGCCCAAGGCCTCCTTACCATTCTTCTTGTCCTTGGAGAAGAACTTGGGACTTGTCCCCTCTTAGAGGCCCCTTTCCCTTTCTCAAAAGGCCATTCTCCATTAGCAGCGTGAGGGGTGGGATTGGCAACGTCTCTGCAGACTGCAGTGTCCACTGACAGCAATTCCCAGGGCGTGTCTCACCCGGGGAGCTCACCTGCGTGTCAGCACGGGCGCCTGGACAATTTTCTGAGGGTGGCCGAGGTTGCTGATTGGGAGGAGCTGCCCCAAGGAGCTCACGGTCCTTGGAGGAAACAGAATCATCCCATGGAATTCTGGATACACAGGCCATGTCAGGGTCGAAGTCTTTGGTGTCCCTAGGTACAGAGCATGGGCCAGACAAGCCTTGCTCTTGGTGAACTGAAGGCGTCAAGATGGCGGGATCGTGGGGTCATAAGGGAACAGAGTGGGGGCTGCAGCTGAGCCCGTCACGCTTTAGCGATGAAGAGGGCTGACAAAGACGGGCAGGCAGTCAGGCCCATGGGGCGCCAAAGGCCAAGGCCCAGTGGAGGGAAATACGGTAATGTTAGGGGTGCCAGAGTGAGGTCACCTGCTGCTTCACTACTGTTCTGCTCGGGATCTGAGTGGGGTGTGTGTGCAGGGGGGCAGCCTAAGGGCAGAACTACCAAGACCCTTGAGATTGGGCTGCTGTGCACCCCCTGCCTCCCGCCCCCGCCCCAGCTGAGCGAAGCCTCAAGAACTGCTTGGAGGACAGGGGCTCTAGCCTGAAGTTTGACACCAGCCAGAGAACTGGTCTCTCACCCTGTCGTCAGTTAAAGAGAACGCAAGCCTGGAAGAAGCAGTGAGTGGGCACCCAGTGTCGGTCTCCGGGCAGGGCCGGGCCCTCAGGATCCTCTCTTCCCTTCGGCTGGGCATGGAGCTTGGTCTTTCCTCTGCCCCCCATACCCTTGCCTGTCTCCGAGTCCCGTGGGGTCGGGAGGCGTCCGTCCCCGCCTCCGCAGAGCAGAGGGCCTGGCTGTCCCTCGGGCCTGGCGCCCGCCCGGCTGCTGGCCCGTCTCTCCCTTCATGACACTTGGGCCCTTGGGGCTGGGGACTGTCATTTTTGTCTTTGTAGCTACGTGGTCTTGCCTGGGCCCTGAAAGATATTTGGATTCTGAATAAACAAGATAGAAAAGGATGTGTTTGATGGTTTGGGGATCACGAAGCTGGTGGAGGTGCTGTGTGGGAATGGGGGCTGGACGGGGTGCTGGCCCCAAGTGGGGGCGCTCAGGGCTGACGCCAGCTCTCAGGAGGGCTGAGCGCCTGCAGTGTTCTGACTTGCTGCCGCTCCGCTTTCTCTCATGTGGTGACATTGGGCTCGTGAGGGCGTATGCTAGTCTTTATCTCTCTAGTTTGGGGCTTGGCAAACAGTAGGAGGCCCATAAATGTTTGTTATCTAAATGGACGACCGGATTGAAATTAGTACATTGCAAATATACGTGATGGCAGTTTCTCCATCTGTAAATTGAGTGAGTTGGGGAGAATCCTCAGGGCCCTTGAGCTCTCCCTTAGGCCTTGGGTGCTGTGGGTTTCTCCAAATCTCTGCCACCCCAAACCCTCCGCAGGGCCTGAAGGGTGTGTGTGGAGGTTGAGGGCAACATGTGGCTGCGACAGTTAAGTGATGGGTAAGGACAGATGCCCCAGACCTCCAGGGGTCCCTTCATATCCCAAAGGCTGAGCCCTTAGCCGCAGGCCCTGCTGGCACCCAGGGCACTTCTGCAGTGCTGCTGTTTTGCTTGTGGGGCACTGTGCCCTGGGAGACATGCCCATTAGTGAGGTCCTCATTAGGTGGGTTGTCGTGATTGGCTGGCTCTGAGGGAATCTGACCCTGCTGCAAGACGGGGAGAGAGACCACAGCTCCATGTTTGCCAGAGTTCAGGCTCTCCCACCTTCCGGGGGCAGGAAGGAACGGAGCCCAGGCAGCGACTGTAGCGGTGAGGAAGGAGGCCTCTGAGCTGTTGGGGTGCAGAGCCCTGTTCCCTGGGGAAAGGTTCAGAGTTCCCTGCTGATCTAGAAAGGGGCAGATGTGAGTAAGGCCCCAGGGCCAGAGGGCCAGAGGGCCTGCGGAGCTGTGCAGTGTTTGTGAGTGAGTGGGAGGGCCGGAGATGCGAGAGGTGGGTTTTACTGAGGGTAACTGGAGTTGAGAGATAGAGTGCTTCTCTAAGGCTGCTGCAGTGTGTCACCACAGAGCATTCTGGAGGCCCGCAGTCTGAAATCAAGGTCTCTGCTGGCCACGCTCTGTCTGCAGGCTCCGGGGGAAGGTCCTTCCTGGCCTCTTCAGCTCCTGGAGGCATTTGGTGTTCCTGGTTTGTGGTTGCACAATTCCAGTCCCCGTCTTCACCTGGCCCTCTCCCTGTCTCTGTATCCTTTTCTGTCTTTTTAAGGACTGTCATTGCACGTGGGGCCCACCTTAATGACGGATGGCCTCACGTCGATACTTTTTTTTTTGAAGATTATTTATGCATACAAGCTGGGGTGCAGGCCAGAGGTGTGGGGCGGTGAGAGGGTTCACCAGAGACAGAGTGGGGAGGAGAACAGGCAGATTGACAGAAATACACTGCTGAGGGGAGCGGCAGGCAAGGTAGGAGAGGTCAGCTGCGCCATGTGGGAATCTCCGTGGCCAGGCATCGAACTCACACTGCAGCTGTTGATAGCTCCACAGCGCCATGCTCAACCTGTTGCGCCACCAGGGAAGCCCCCACACCTCGACTCTTACCTTAACCGCAGCTGCAAAGACCCTATTACCAAATGAGATCACGTCGTGAGTTTCTGGGGTAGGTGTGGATGTTGGGAGACCTATTCAGCTCATTGCAGAGGGGCCACGCTTGTCTGTGCAGCCCGTAACTCCTACTTCTTCATGTTGTGCTTGTCCTAAGAGCCTGGTTACCAAGGTTTCCAGAACCACGCAGGGGGAGGGAGATTCTTACCATGTGGCAGGTGGACTTCCTCTTCATCCATTTCAGCATGGGCTCTGTGCTCATCTGGGGATGGGGTCCTAGAGAGCGGCCCTTGAAAACCCCAGCTTCTGCCCGTGTGTGTGGGTGCAGCTCTCAGTTGTGCAGGGAGTAGGGAGGGGGCAATGGCTCTCAGTGCTTCTCATGTGTATGGTCAGGCAGTTTTCTGGGTGCACTGCCACCCCCGCGCCCACTGGAGGCAGCAGGAGCTCTGCTTCTGGGCCTGTGTGATCGAGGAGGTGCGCGCCGAGCGCTCTCAAGTCTTCCCGGCTGCTGTGTCAGCGACTCTTCACCCTTTTGCTTTCCAGCTTCCCAAGTTTTGATTCTTGCTGTCTCCTCTTCTGTTTGCATCTTTGTGGGTGTTCTCCCCGACTGTCACCCTCTTAAACTCCAGCAGCGGACTCTGATCACATTTAGAGCGATGCCCATGCTCTTCCCACCTTCTCTGGGGCCCGCGGGTGCCGCTCAGCCTCCCAGCCTTCTCTGGGGCTCTGGGCTGCCTTGCACACCTCGGTGCTCTGAGCTCTGGGATCACCCCTATCTTTTTCTGTCCTTCACAGTGTCACTTTTCAGAAAGATCTTCCAGCCTTTTCGCATGTTCCTCTTTTTACTCCAGGCTTCCTTCCAGTCGTGGAATCCATCTACCTTTTGATTGAAGGGTGGGAGCAAAGCAAGATGGACATTTTAATTCTTCTGGCACCTCCCCTGCTGGGTCTCCACGAGTAGGCCATGTCCCATGGCTGCAGTCCTCAGCGCCCGCCAGGTGGGCCTCTCCATGCAGCGCCTTTTGTATTCTGGTAGTTTCTCTCCTCTCCAGCCTCTAGGCCTAGAGGCCATCACTGCTCCCACCTTTAACCGCTGCCGCACCCTCACGGTGCCTCCTTCCCTTTCCGGTGAATTTATGTTCGCTGTTCATGTCCCCTGCGAGGCCACAGGCTCTGAGGAGACTAGCACCGTCAGCTTCATTGCCGAATCCCTGGGGCTTCCCTTCTGGTAAGTGAAAGCGCACACCTCCGCTCGAGCACACACATGCAGACACACATGCACACACACACATGCACGCCCACCCCCAAGGCCAGTTTGGAGCCTTCCAATAGCTGCCGGTGTGCCCCACCCCCGAGGCACTGTCCCTCCCCGGGCTTCATTTCGGGGATAGTGACAAGGCCTCTGTGACCACCTTCCTCGGTGGCCCGTGAGCTTAGGGGCCTCCCTTTCCTGGTCTTCCCGTGGGCCTGGGGCTCGCGGGGCACAGTGTTCGGGGGCTTTAGGGAGGGCCATGGCCACCGCAGGAAGGACAGAGGAGTCTGGGGGGTTGTTCGGCAGTGGGAGGTGAGGGACTGTGGGTGGTGGGGTGCGTTACTGAATCACATCCTTCTCCCCGAGGGTGTACTCAGGGCAGGCTCCACGGGTTATCTAGGGGATTTGCTGTCTGATGAGGGATGCAGGGCCCTGAGGGAAGTCACGTGGGCAGTCAGGCACCAAGAAACAAAGCGACCCCACCATGGCCCGCCCCGCCTTGGGGAGACTGGGAGGAGATGAGCGGCCGCGGGCTCCGCAGACTCAGGCCAAAGTCCCTCTTGCTGTTCCTGCTCTTCCTCTTCTCTGTCTTCCTTCTAGCAATTTCTCTACTCCCTCTGCTTTCTCTCCTGGTCTGGCGGAGAGAGATGGGAACTTTCTGGAAGGTTTTCTGGGGAGACTGGGGAATGGGGCCTGTTCTCATTGAGGCTTAAAAGGAGGCCATAAAACCTCTCCGAGTTCAGGTTTCTATTACACGTGTAGAATGCAGAAGCTGATGATAGCCTATGAAAATTCAATAAACCTTGAAAACAGCATCAGGGTTGATATCTGTAATCTAAAATAATGGATACCGAGAAATTGTTTCTCATTTATCTCTACTGCTGAGATTGTGGCAAGAATGAGACTTCATTAGCTATAGACTTTTTTTAAGGAAAAAAAGTAGCGTCATTTATCTCAATCAGTGACAGTTGCAGTAGGTGGCTGATGACTGTGGTTAATAACACCGGACCCACAGAAGCCTCGGCTCCTTCCCAGTTTGGGACAAGTGATGGATGCCCAGGAATCACTTCACGGGAGAAACGTGGAGACTCAGCCTCTTTCTGATGGGGAAGTACAACTTTTGGTTTGTGAAGCGGCACATCTGGCTTGCGGCAATGTTCAGAAAGTAGGGGAGGTGGACATGTGGCCACATCTGGTCAGAAGTTTCCCCCTACCCCACACCCCCAAGAGCCTTGAATTGGGCTGGGGGTACCCATGAGTGAGCCCGTTTTAGTCCACCTGC
>PVIJ01004055.1:72444-123681 GCA_004024925.1 Scalopus aquaticus | reverse complement strand
TCCTTTACCTCCCCCCTCCCCAAGACCCCTATATAAGCTTGAGCTTCTTTGTTAATAAACGAGACCTTGACGCATCTCAGACTGACTCTGTCTTTCTTTATGGCGCTTGGTCTTCTGCCCCTTTCGCCCCCATTGGTTCTTTCAGGAGGTGCCTCCTCGAGACTCCACTAAATAACCTGACCTGCTGGACGGGACAGGGTGAGGCAGGAGAGGTCTGCCGCACCATGTGGGATTCTCCCTGGCCGGGCGTCGAACTCGCGTCGCCGCTGCCGACAGCTCCACAGCACAGCGTTTAACTGCTGCGCCACCAGGGAGGCCCTGCAGCTAATTCTAAGACACAAAGATTAGTATCTTTGGAGACCCAGTCTCTCACTAAAGGTGACTAATAAGTAATAACTCCTGTCACCCTCCCCATCTCAGTTTTCTTCAATTCTGTATTTTGCAGATTTGTAGAAACCCACACTTTCTCTTTCTTGTACACTGGAACTTTAAATGTGTAGTGTGTAGAAGAACTATAGGAACTAAAAATTTGCTGGACTTGTCTGTGCCTGTCCTTGAGTACAGTTAGTGGATCCCAGACAACTGTTTTGAGTTATATTGCACGCCCTGACAATACATCTAACCATATTGAAACAGCCTTGCGAAGGGAGGACTGCAGAGACCTGCAAACCTGGGGCCAGCCCCAGGCTAAGCCAGACTGCAAACAATATGCAGCTCCTAGGCTTTGGGCCTAGGGCCGAGTAAAGCCTGGGTCAGCCCAACTCACAGGTCTGGTTAGCACTTAGGACGCAGATGGCTACAGGCCAGGGAAAGCTAGGAGGAAAGGGTAGAAAGCAGCAAGCAGGTTCAGGAGTTAAGCTATATTGCTGAGCCACAGGTTCAGCAAATCTTCACGAAGCACCTACTGTGTGCACAACATAGGTAGAAATCAGCAAAGAGGAGAGCAGAGTTGCATGCGGCCTAGCCAGCTGCCATTGTAGGTCCACGCCAGCATCAAACATCAGGAACCCAAATGAAGGGACAGGTGAACAAGGGTCAGGAACACAGGCAAATGTCTGAGCAGGGAAGGAGGAATTAAAGAACAGGTTCTGAGTGACTTCTGAAAGGGTGAGCTTGGCCAGAAGCCAAGTCTAGGAGGCAGGGGCCCCATCCAGGCTTCTTGCTGCAGGGCAGAGGAGGTTCCTTAGAGTAGTCCACAGGTGTCAACAGGCAGGCACACCTGGCTTGCATGGAGGTGTTGAAAGGGCAGGGGAATGAGCACTTCATGACAGGGAGATTGTGCTGAATGATAGCTCACAATATCCTCGTTTTACTAGCAAGAACCCTGTGGAGTTTCATTTTATTTTTCAGTTTTCACATCCAGTTTTAATACATTATATGACATAAATTGATTCTAGAAAGTTTTAAAAATTCTGATAAACAAAAAGAAGAAAATCAGAATTCAAGTCTGATCCCATCATCCAGATGTCAACATTTTGGCGCGTATTTTGATGTAGAAATACAGCTTTCTTACGCATCCCGAAATCCCTCGGTGCCTTCCCAGCTCAAGTCGTTGGACCAGTTTCCTGAATATCTTTAAAAAATATTTTCTGTTCAGTCAACACAGAATCTCTGCAGTCCCCCTAATATGTTGAGTTTTATGGCCTCTTACTAAGTAGATGTTTTAAAAGGCATTATTCTTTAATGACTTCTTTATAGAGTGTCTGTGAAATTCACAACTTTTCAGAACAGAGTGACTTCCAGCTTGCTCCTACCCCACTAGGTGACATGGTGAGCCTGCTTTTGAAATGGAGAAAAACTCATTCAAGGAAAGAAACAAGGAATAGCGAGCAAGTGAGGAAAGGGAGGCTGAAGGAGAGACATTGGAGTAGCAAGCAGAAGGAGGGAAAAGTGAGTCCACTGTCCAGTCAAGGGGAAGAAAAGATGACAAAGCTGAGGAAAAACAGTGACTATGAAAGGAAGGAATGAATCAAAGGAACATGTTTTAAGAGTTTCTCCCTCATTTGTCCTTCGTATACCTACCTAGATCTAGGTTTCCTCACAGTTAAGGACAGCCTGATGGAATGAAATGAAGCCATTACTGGAGCCCAGGAGACTTGGCTCCTTATCCCAGGTCTGCTATTAGTCTGCTGAAGGACCTTGGGCGTATCTCCTCCCTGCTCTGCTTCCAAACGCCCTCACTTGTGAGATGAAGTGCACAGACTACATGAAGACTGATGGTCCCTGTTATATCCTGAATAGTCACATTGCCTGATAGCTACAGAACGTTTTGTCAACCTCAAGTTGAAAAGAAAATTCCCACCACCGTTTGGAATGTAGCTGTGCTTCATGTGTGCCCCATGGATTTAGTGCTGAAGCGTTACGTGGAAACAAACAATTATAATTGTTTTTAATTACCCAGAAGAGCTAGTAATTTCGACGAGATTGGGAGCACTGTCTTGAGAATGCTATTATTACACTGTCACTTTTCAACAGCCTTTCCAATATAGGCACGGTAATTTCAATGTCCTAGAAGTGGGGACAAGATTACTATTAGGGTGGTAACCTTGTTGGGCTTCCCCCCTCCCCCAGTATGAAAAGTAACTGTGAGTAATGAGTCTCTTAAACACCATCCAACAAAGAGCATGAATCAGATGCAAGCTGTCCAGGTCATTGCGGGCCTTAGGCAATGCCATATCTTCCTTGCAGCTTTCCAAAATGTCTGGCAGGAAGTTTTAGCTCTCCGGTACTACTAGACTAGCCCTCTGGTTTCCGAGTTCTCTCGAACTCAGTTTGGTCACGATCATTATGCCTGAGGATAAAGAGGGTGATGGTAAGATAGCTGGTCAACTGACCCTTCAAGACCTCCAAAGGAAAGCCACGCGGTGGGAAACTTCTGAGCAGTTAGATCCCCAGCAGCAAGGCCTTGCATCTGTTACACATGCAGTACTTTGAACTGCTTTAGATTTCAAAAATAAAATAAAAACCAATTGTAATTTGGTGTGAATTTCACACATGCACAGCAACTACAAGGGTTGCTTTCTCTGCTTACCCCTGCGAGGAAATCTTAAGTACTCAGTAACTGCTTCTCTCCAGGGTTTATTGCTGAATGCGATGGGCTTGGGGCAAAGGGACTCGGTTGACTTCCTGCTTATTCTTTGTTCCTTGATGTGTCAACTGCACCTCGTTCTCTACCAGATGCTAAAAGACTAGACTGCCTGCAGAGAGGGCTCCATTTTAGCATGAACTACTGCTACCTGGTAATTAGCCTCTCACCACTTATCAGTTCCTTTGTACCAGGAGTTCAAACCCACCTCTCCCCCACCCCAGAAGGGCTATAGCTTGGCCAATAATTTCTTCTGCCCTGGCCCGAAGATGCTCCCTACCCTTGTTCCCTGGGCGATTTGTTAAGTGCAAGCTTTGAAATTATGTTCAGCCTTTTTCTTGGAAAACTCGTTGCATCTGACTATACAGGTAAATGTGTCAGATGTGCTTATTATTATTATTTGCAATATCAGGATATTTGCAAAGTAAAACAGTCCATTAAATGGAGCAGTCCCAGGGTTTGATTCCCCATGGGATTCTGAGATTCCTGGATGTGGGATAGGGCTGGTGGTGTTAGGGGTTAAGGGGGTGGGGGGGGCAAGGAAGGAGGAAGAAAGACGTCCCTTGGGAAATGTCCCAACTCTCGGACATGAGGCTCCTACCCATCCTTGCTTATCAACAGCTGTATTGAGGTGTAGGAGAGGGGACAACGGTGCAGAACAGAATTTCCCTGCTTGGCCGAAATGAAATCAGGGTCACCAAGAACATACCTAGTCTGAAACTGCACCAATCGCTACCAAAATGCAGAATGATCTCAACTTTCTATAGCACAGGTCAGATGCTCTCGCTAGAGTGCTCTGCTGGGTTCTGGGTTCTGGGTTCTCAACTTTCTCAACTTTCATAGCACAGGTCAGATGCTCTCGCTAGAGTGCTCTGCTGGGTTCTGGGTTCCAAAGTGCCATTCAGGCTTCAGGATATGAAGAGTAAAAGGACAGATGGAAATTTGCCAGAAGTTCAGCCAAAAGGAATTAGTTCACAGTTGTCTCCATAAAGATGCTGAGCAGTGGTGCGCTTATGCTGTTCTGGATGGAACCGATTCTGGGCTGGTGCTAGGGTGGGTCATTAGGCTACCTTGTAAATGGGATAATGCACAGAAAGCTTGCAGATGCACTGGGAAAGACCAGAAAGAACATTCCAGGTGGGTGACTTTAAAAGGAATCAGTGAGCACTTTGGAGAGGTGGGGCTGTGGGGGGGTGGCAAAAAGATACTTTCTGGCAGTAGCTGGTGAATGGACATGGTGGGCGTGGGGTGATGTATACAGTTGTACAGGTGGGAAGCTGAAATGTGTACCGTGTGGCAAGCCACTACTATGTCAATAAAAAAGAAATTAAAAAAATATAGCTATACTTGCAGTAACTAGTTTAATAAATAAATTTTTAGAGAAAGGTACTTTGCAAGCTTACTTCAGTAGAAACCTTCTAATGTGATAAGCAGTGACTTTCTTTCCAGACGGGCACAAAAGACAAGGAGGGTCACAGGAGGGGCTTAAATATGTGCAGACATTGGTGTGGAATGTTCCAAACCCCCCCCTCAGATGGGTGGGTATGGGAAAGATTGTGAAACAAGAAGCAGAGGAGGTGCGTAAGGCAAGTTGCCTGGTCAACTGGTGGAGAAACAGACGTCAGGATGAGCAAAGTCAGGCAGAAAGGTGAATCGAAGGCAGCAAAATAGAGTCCGAGCTGAGCCACGGGGTGAGGGAACCCTGCCCTGGCCAATGTCAAAGGGGAGCAAGCAAAGAAAGTCCCACAAAATCTGACAATGCATTTCAACAAGACCCCCAGGAAACCCACTGACACTCTTCGTTTGGGGAGCTCTGCCCCAACTTCAGTGAGGGGTTTCTACAGCATAGACCTGACTTGGCACAAAAAGCTTCTCTTGGTCAGGCCCCTGCCCACGTTGGCAGTCACTCTGTGTCACTCGCTCCTTTGGTAGCACCATGCCACTTGCAGTTTCGTTATCCAGGCCAGTTTTTCTAGTCCCGTCTGCTTCTGACATCCTTCTGCTAGCCTCCTTTTCACCTCTTGGGTCCTGTCCCCTCCCTTCAGAATCCACTGTCCTGTGCTCTTCCTCATCCTTCTGGGGCCCGTGCCCTTTGGATGGGATCTCGTAGTGGCCCCTGCACACATGCTTCCGCAACGGCACTTAGCCCCACGTATTGCCGTGACCTATTGATGGGCCTGCCTCGCCTGTCAGCCTATGGGTTGCTTAGTGCAATACCTGCGTCTTGTTCACTTGGGTGTCTCTGTGGGGACAGGAACTGAGTAACTCGTGTGAATCAGAAAGATGGTGGAAAGGGTCACCAGAGGGTAAAGGCACGTACTGCAGGCAAGTGCATCAAGAGTAAACCCAGGGTTTGGGCAGGGAAATTACAACAGGAAAATAGAATGAATTGGAAAAAGAGAATAAAGAAGGGTAGGAGGGGTGGAAGGGGGAGATGCTAAAGGAGAGGTAAGGGGTTGGCCTTTAAAATGTTTATTAAGAAGATTAAGATGGGTGAAACCATTCTCTGGCTATTATAGTTGAACCTTGCCTACGAAAATGTGGACTCGGAGATTTGACATAACTGCAAGGTGACTCATTCACTTGGCCTTCAAAGAATGAATACTAAGCACTGTTTTCTATAAGGGAAACGTCTGTGTGTTTCCCGTAACATTCCAGGTCTTGAATATTCAAGTGCATGCTGCCCTTGTCAAAACAGACCTCTTGGGTGACCACATGCTAATAGCTAGGTAACCCTATGTCAGGTTTTGTTCAGGAAAGCTCTGGTTTATACCTGTTGTGGTAATATAATAATTATGACTACCCCCGTCACCTTCAAAAGTGTTCCGATTTGGACGATAAATTATATGGTCACCCTACAGTCAGCACTTCTTGACCTCTTCCTATGGACCAGAAACTCTATGAATACTTGAGATGAATATTTGCATTCGATGTTCACTGTGAACCTTTTTAAAGATCAAGCTACAATACACAGATCATAAGATTCACTGTTTTAAAGGGTACAGTTTAGAGGTTTGAAGTATATTCCCCATATTGTGCAAGCACCATAACTATTAAATTCCAGAATATTTTCATTCTCCCCCAAAGAATCCCCATACTAATCAGCAGTAACTCCCCGTTCTTCCCTCCCCTCTGGTCCCTGGCAGCCACCAATCTGCCTTCTCTCTCTATGGATTTGCCTGCTCTGAGCATTTCATGTAAATGGAATCATTTGCTATGTTGTTCCATTTTACAATGGAAGAAACTGAGGTTCAGTGCAGTTAAATTACCTGTGCACAATCAACCTTCTAACAAGAAGAGGAATCCAGAACTACATGCAGGTGCGTCTGTTCCAGAGGTCACATTCTCAGCCGCTCTGCTGTGCTGCCTCCTCATATTTATTGCAGGTACTCAGCACATTCTTGGAACTCTTTTTGGCCTTCTGTAACTGGGCACATTCTTTCCAAAATGCCTCACAAGGGCCTCCCTGGTGGTGCAGCGGTTGAGCGCTGCACTTTGGAGCTGTCGGCAACGCGCGATGCGAGTTCGACGCCCAGCCAGGGAGAATCCCACATGGCGCGGCAGACCTCTCCTGCCTCGCCCGCTGCTCCCCTCAGCAGTGTATTTCTGATCTGCCTGTTCTGCTCCCCGCTCTGTCTCTGGTGAGCCTTCTCACCACCCCACACCTCTGGCCTGTACCCCAGCTTGTATGTATAAATAAATAACTCTTAAAAAAAAATTTTAAAAAACGCCTCACAAATCTTCATTATTTGAGAGTGGATTTAATGTTTGGAAAGAGGCAAAAGTCCTAAAGAGCAAGTATGGTCCCTAAAGCAGACTATCAAACAGTCACTGCTGCTGCCACGGACTGAACTATGTCCCCACTAAATTCCTACGTTAGCCCTGTAACCCCCAATTTGACTAATGTGGGTGTACTTGGAGATAGGCCTTTTAGGGAGTAATTAAGGTTCATTAGGTCATATGGGTGGGGCATAATGTGAAAGACTTGGTGGTCTTATAAGCAGAGGAAGGGAAAGGCACTATCCAGGGACAGAGGTCTTGGCAGAACCTGGCCACGCCAGCCCCCCAATCTCAGATGTCTGGACTCCAGAACTATGAGAAATAAATTCTTCTCGTTTAAACCACTCAATCTTCGGTATTTTGTTATGGCAGCCCTAGCTAATACAATCATATTTTGGGGTAAAAAATGAGACATAACCATAGTCATGAGAATGAGTGATTATCAACTGTGACTTCAAGGACAATTTCCTGAGGGTAGCAGGAGAAATATTTTGACTACGGGATTCAAAATTGGAAACAGGAGAAGCAACTGTAAGGTTCTTTGTAAGGCACTATGCTTTTAAATTTATAATGTCTATTGCATTTCTCTGGAAAATAAAGCAAGTAAGAAGAAAAGGTTAAAAAATGATTGTGCTACTGTTAATAATAAACTATATTTTGTTTGTTTTATTTTTCTGAATCCTTAATTTTAAGATACAAAGTCAATATGTGAATACAATAAAATCTCATTTACCTGATGTGGTCAAGGTAGCTATAAGTCAGCTAACTGATTGTTTATTAAAGCAAAAATCGGGACCTCCCCAGTGGCGCAGCGGTTGAGTGCTGAGCTGTGGAGCTGTCGGCAGCACGCGATGCGAGTTCGACGCCCAGCCCGGGAGAATCCCACATGGCGCGGCAGACCTCTCCTGCCTCGCCCGCTGCTCCCCTCAGCAGTGTATTTCTGATCTGCCTGTTCTGCTCCCCACTCTGTCTCTGGTGAACCCTCTCGCCGCCCCACGCCTCTGGCCTGTACCCCAGCTTGTATGTATAAATAAATAAATCTTTAAAAAAAAAAAGCAAAAATCATAACACACACACACGCACACATTAAACTTTTAATTTTGATATATATATGACAATCTTTTAATGTAAGGACAAAACATTTTTAAGTAAGGACTTTTGATTGATATTGCCTCTGTCTTTCTTTCATAAACCACACCCATAATTCATCATCCATGATTTCCAGTATTTGCTTATTTAATGTGGAGCAAGAATGTAGATGCTTACAAAGCAATTTGACTACAGAATCCTGCCAGATTTTGACATCGTTCTCCCCCAATATTTCATCACTGTCATATCCACATCTAATTTCATAGCATATTTTTGGGAATTTCCTCCCGTTCTGAATTTTTGCTGTGATCAACTTTGTTTTCATAGAAACAACTCTCATTGTTAGAAATTTATCATAATTCTTTTGATAGGCAAGCAGTATAATTAAATGTATAATTATAATGACAAGTAGAATTGCCAAGAATATGTTCTAGAAAATAATTGTTAGTAAGCGTGGGACTCGGTGGATGGTTCCAGAAGTGCTCAATCATATTAGAGTAGCTTGCTAGCCAGAGACTTTCATCATGATGTAGACATCTGTCAAGGTTCTAAAGAGGGAATGGAGAGCTTTCTCTGTGTATTGTTGAGCGGAAGTTGGTTAAGGGACTTTCTATTGTTCTTGGTCATGAAAAAAAAAATCCAGCTATGTACTGAATAAAGAGTTGAAGTTTCCTTTGTTCTATTCCCTTTCCAGAGATAATGATTTTAAGCAGTTTGATATGTATCCTTCCAGAATCTTTCTAGCATTTATCTATACAGGTGCATTGCTTGAGTCACATGTTGTGCAGGTACCAGAACTTGATGTGAATTATCTTGTTTAATCCTCACAATTCAATGAGCTAATACTGCTACTATCTCCATTTTATAGTAAACCAACACTTGAAGGGTTTAGTAATTTGCCCAAGGTCACGTAGTGACTAATTTGTTCTTCCTTCTCAGAAAACTGTCTTACTAATGTACATGATTCAAGTTAAATGTTTGGATCCATTCATCTATTTATTCAGTAAACATTCATTGAATGTCCACTCTTTGTATGCAATACCAAGCATTCAAGCACATGGCTTCTGTCCTCAGGTATTGGGAAAGGCAGGTTAATCTGTGAGCTAAAAGATTTACCCCAGTTCATCCAGTTAGTATGTGATAGCAAGATAATAATTCAGGTTTGTCTTAATAAATTATTATATGACAGGTGCACAAAAACTTTGGTGGGCTGTGTTTTAGCGGTACCTACCTTGACTATTATTGTTTCCATGAGAAGATGGGTTTGGATCCCCCATAAATCAGGATCCAGTGATTAAGATCCAGCTAGGAAGTTGGTGATTACAAATACAAGTTCTAAATATCTTAAATAATATACCTAATCATAAAATATATATGATATATAATGATGTGTATATTTTCAGGCAATCTCTGCTCTACTGTAATCCAAGCAAGATAAGGATAAAACAGGAGTCAGAATCAGAGCTCAAGGTCCTTGAGAGGAGGGCCTGTAGTAAGGAATGAAGATACACTGAGAAGCTGATTAGAATGTTGAAAAGTGTCAGCTTAAATGAGAACAAACAATTGAAAAGAGAATCAGAAATCCAGAAGAGAGAAAAGATGAAAGTTGTATATAGGGAGATATTATGAGCAAAATAATCATACCATAAACATTGATGAACTGAATCATAATGGTTGGAAAAAAATAAAGACTACGTGTTGAGACAGAAGCGAGACCTTACCTATTAAGTACACATTCCAAAGGCCAATCTCAACGTACACTATGGAGGACTGAAGGGAAATGAGCCAAGGGAGCACCTGACCTCCAAGTGCATAAATGCCAAAGGGTCCTAGAACCAGATGGCAACGCATCTAGAATGGAAGAACCAGGGCGTTCTTCATGTAAACACGGTATGGGCTCTGACAGAAGGGAGCACAAAGGAAGCTGTGACTGGAAACCTTGCAAGAAGGGCTAGTCCTTCTGACTGCAGAAACATTTCAAGAGACAAACACATGGAAGGTGAATGGGGAGAATTAAGCCCCTGATGGGGGAAAGCAGAATTATTTAAAGTGAGGAAGAAAAAGGAAATCTTGGGTTTCTTAAATTGTTTGCCAGGAAACTGGAGTCTATGATGGAATTTGCTCCTCATGACTAAAATGTTTCTTTGGTATTGGAAACAGGATTCTGCCCCCCCCCCCGAAAGTTTTTTTTTTTCCTTAAAAAAATCCCATGGCAGCTCCTTGTCTGGAGGACTTTAAAAATAGGAGCGATTTCATCAGTCTGGAATGGCCTGTGTCAGCACCTGCCCTAGGCAAGGTTGCCACACAGGGAAAAACACCCCCTCCCTCCTCCCTACCAGACACCCCCTTCCCCAGTGCTCCTCAGTGACCTTCACTCCCACCTCCCCCCACCCCTTGGGCTGACCGTTTTCCTTGGACCACGCTCCAGTGTGACTTCCCACATAAAATCAAGCCCCTCCCTTCAGCTCTCCCTCCAGGTGTGAGGGAAGCAGTGCGGTTTGCCCTTCACGGCCTATTTGCATTTAAAAATACGACCTTGGTTGACCTACATGAATCTTGAGTTGGTGGAGGTTTGAACAGTGTAACCAAGTGGAGAGAAGTCCAGGGGTAGAAGGGAGAATCGGCGGGGTGGGTGAGTGTGTAGGCCACCTTCCAGGAAGCTATTAAATCCCAGATGTGGGCGCCCTTCCATGTGTTTCTGCCTTGAGAGAGAGAGGGCGGGGGTGGGGGGGGAGAAAGGTGGCTGGAAACTCTGACCTCTCAAGGTTGTCTTTAATTCTATGGGCTGGTGATTTCCAACGACATTTCCCCGCGCCTGGCTTCCTTTGCCGCGCTATAGGCGCCTCGTGACTTGGATTTAACTAGGGGTTTTCAGCAGCGTGTCTTTGTGCCTGGCAGCCAGGGCCCAATTTTCCCATCACAATCCTCCCTGCAACAGCAGCCCTCGGGCTCAGCCATGGCGGTGGCTGAAAAGCCACCCCAGCCATATGCAGCTGAAAGACATTCTCGCAGAGTTCATCAAAGCTCCTGTTCCCTGAGAAGCCTAAGGGACTGTGCTCTCAGTGTGTGTGGACTTTATGAAGAGGAAAAAATACGTGTGGCCTTAGGTGAAGAGAGTGTGCTACCAGCAGATTCAGTGGGGAAGCTGCACAGTGAGGTCAAGAAGCTCCCATGAGTCATTGGTTAGTTTCATGTTGGCTGGACAAGCATTCAAGACTCCTGCTGTGTGCCAGGCTCTGAGTTAAACCTGGTGAATATGCAGAAAAATAAAGCAGGGTCCCTGCTAGCAAGGAATTCAGTCTAAGGGGGGGGGCAACTAGGTATCCCTGTAGGCAGTGCCCAATGCGAGGTTACACAGCATTTGGGAGCAGGGAGGTTGCCGCTGCTACAGATCTGAGAGCCCCCGGGGAGATGACAAGTGAGTTGAGTGGGTGGATGCAAACCAGAGAGGGTGGGAGGGGCGGTCTGTGCAGTAGCAGCAACAGAACGGAGACGAGGAGACAAGAAACTCCTGACAAGTGTGAGGCAGCACCGGTAGGCCCGAGGGTCAGGAAGGAAAGCGTCAGGAGGGGGGAAGGGCAAGAAAGGAGGCTGGAGGGGCAGCTCCACGGGAGATCCCAGCCTTCCCAGCTAAAGAGAATAGAATTTATCCTGAGGGAGCCACTGAGGGGTTTGAAGCAGGTCAGATTTGCATCTTGATTAAACTATCTGTCAATTTGGGGAAAATCATTCAAATTGCCTGTGGGATGAATTGATTAAAGAATTGCACTGAAAGGGTAGGTTTGCAGATGTAGCCGTAGTTAAGTGCAAGGCTTTCTTTTTCCAAGATGGTTCATCTGAGGCTTTTGCAGGGGTGCCCCTAAAATAATCTACAGGTAGATTCATGTATTTGTCTGTAAAAGCCAACATCGTTTGGGCTGACACAGATCTGCTAGACAGGGCTTACTACCCCGGTGGCTTCTGCCCTTCATTCCACACAGCAGAGACGCGATCTCACGTCAGGAATGCAAGTGGTGCTATGATCTGTCTGTTTTGTTTAGCAAAAGTCATCCGGGAAGGCGCTGTTTAACCTGAGTTGCAGCCATCTCAACCTTGCTGAAAAGGAATATTTTGGATTAGAATTCTGTAGCCACGCTGGAAATAATGTAAGTTTGGTTTCATTATAAGGTTCTTTGTGTCTAGAATTGCTTCCAAATGCATTTTGCAGTTAGGTATGTGGGACTCAAACCCCTGATTGAAAAAATGAAAACTCTTGCAAAATAACTGACCAGATTTAGTAACTACTTTCCCTCCTTGTCTATTAAAAGTCACCTCAGATTGCCAAACACAAACTCCTCTTCCCCATGCTCCTGTCTGTCACTATGTGAACCACTATCTTTATCCCTCCTGACTCTTCAGAGGCTGCACCTCAACCTCCTGAATTAAGACTCTTAACCTCACCAGTGAATACTGAGGGGCCTCTCCCCTCTTGCATGTCCTGCCTTGGCCTATGTATAATCTGGCACCTCCCCAGAAAGGCTCAGGATGTCTATAGGGGTTGTAGGAGTCAAATGTGGAGCCAAATGCCTTCATTACTCTTTGAAGCAACTAATGGGCCTCGTATGTGACACCTCTGTCATCCTACTGAAGCAGGGGGATAGCAACTCGAATGACAACAACAAAGCTCGTCAGTGTTCAACTGTCATTGGGAAAATACCAGGGGGCAGATTGAGTGTGCTGGAGGGGGGTACGTCATCTCTTTGACACTGCTGTTTCTGACTATCTTTAGAAGTCGAACCAGTCCTGACATTTGTTTATTTCATACTGACTTTTATCTGTTCCCCACCAACCTCTGCAAAGCTGCACTCATGCCACGTTCTACCAATATTTTCCATTAATGTTATTACAGGTCTGGTTGGAACTTCTGAAGCCCATTACAAAGCAAGTAAAAAGTAAGTATGGAAAATCATTTAAAGACTATAGTTTCCAGTTACAACTTGAAAATATAACAGCAACACCACGCTGTTCCTCACCTTACTTTAAGGGGAAGAATGGGCTTTTATGCATTTTACGAATCCTTCCTATATCCAGTGAATTTAGTAATTTTTTAAAAATCACATTAACTTTGCTGGAGATGAAGAAAATCATGCTGGTAGGTCTTTGGGTAAATTTGAAGAACTACAGCAATGCCAGCACTGTGGGGATTGGCGCGAGATGAGATCTCCTGCCCGTCCCCACGAATCTTCACTCGTACTTGCTGGCTACGCCACTCACCTTCTGCCTGAAGATGACTTAGCTTTATCCCGCCACAGACATAGTCCACTTAATTCAGTTCACGTTTGAGTGCTACTGGGTATGCAGTACCTGCACCCTCATATTTCATAAACTAGTAAGGTGGTTCTCAAATTTCAGTGTGTATTAGGGTCACTCAGGGTTCTTGTTAAAATGCACGTTCCTGGGCCTCATTCCCGGGTTGCATGTTTCACAAACTCCACAGGTGTTTCAGATGCAGGTAGATTTCAGTCAACACTTCGAGAAATGCTGTTTTAGGGTGTCTTCCCCAACCTGCTCTTTATATGGTGGTGTTTGCCACATTGATTGCTCCTGCCATGTAGGAACATCTGTCACATTATTCCAACAGCTTCCTAACCACTCCTTCCCCCATCCCCAAATCTATCATCTACACCACTCCCAAAGGGGACTTTTGAAAATGTAAATCTCACTCTCTTGCTTAAAATGCTTCCATAACTCCCTATTGCGCTTAAAATAAAGTCCAAATTCATTAACAACATGACCCATAAAGCACCAGACTCTGCCCTTTCAGCCCTACCTCTGCCACTGACCACTCTATATTCCTCCCACTCCTGGCTTTGACAAAACTACTCAGGTGTAGGCTTCGCAGATAAAATAGAGGATGTCCAGCTGGACTGGAGATTCAGATAAACAAGAATCACTTCTCCGTATAATTGTCCCCATGCTATCATTGATCTGAAATTCCAATTTAAGTGGGAGTCTTGGCTTTTTATTTGCTTCAATCTGCAACTTTGCCAGGGGTCAGCTCCTCTAGGACGTCTTCCTTGACTTCTTGTGAACTCTTTTCTCCCTCCCTGCTTTGCTAGTACTTGCTGCTTACAGCCCTTTGTGATGATGCAGTTGTCTGACCCAAGTGTCTGTGTCTTCCCAGACTGCAGCGCTTGTCTTCTTACTCCTAGCACCTGCCTAGTACAAGGCTTGGCATGGACTAGGCAACCAACAAATATTACTGAATGAATGGTGCTCATACCGCATGTGTGTTTATTTTTGATGCAAAAAGTTTATTATCTTCAAATGCAAGTAGGAGTGAAGGCCAGTAGATGTGTTTTCTTAATTCCAAAATAGATGGGGTCATCAGTCCATACTGTTTCTAGCTCCTTTTCTGAAATCCTTGAGCTGTTTGATATTCACCTGTCCCTAAAGCGGGGCCCTTCTCTCAGTCATGAATGCAGACTCCCAGGTAGTGGGCCAGCGAGTCGCATATCTTCCTAAATGGGAAACTTCTTAGAAGACATAGTGTGGCCCAGTGGAGCACATCTTTACAAAGGGGAAACAAAGGGACTGAAGCTTGGAAGAGGGGCGGGAGAACTTTCCCAATTACTATTAGAGAAATAGTAACAGCTTGTCCATGGGAAAAAATTAAATTTACAATAAAAGTCTGTGGGAGGGGTGATGGTGGGGGTGGTGGAGAGAGAGGGAGAGAGAGAGAGAGAGAGAGAGAGAGAGAGAGAGAGAGAGAGAGAGAGAGAGAGAAGACCTGTAACTGTTGTGATGGACATTTAAATAAAACTTATGGAGATATTGTGTTTTAAGATCCTAAGGAAGTTGTTTTCAAATTTATGGTGAAATTTTTCCCAGTGGACCCTGGACATCTGCGTGAAGAACTTACAAGGTAAGTGCTTACCTGCATGTCTGCTGCTCAGTGTTACTTAAGAAACATTGTTTTCCATTTATTAGGAAATGGGCTTTAGTCATTGGAAAACTTGGTTCTTGCTCACTCTCTGGGAGATGGTCAGGAGCTAGAGAGAAGAAGGTTCTGCTGGTTCCCAAAGTGTTCATTTCCCAAAGAGTGGGAACTTCAGGGAGAAGAGGGTGGTAGCCAGTGTGGGTACCCACTCGGGCATTATGAAGTTCATTACTATGTCAGTAAGTGTGCTCGCCTCAGCTGCATTTGGGTCCTTTTTTTTTTTTAAGATTTCTTTATTAAGGCATACAAGCTGGGGTGCAAGCCAGAGATGTGGGGTGGTGAGAGAATTCATCAGAGACAGAGTGGGGAGCAGAACAGGCAGATTGACTGAGATACACTGCTGAGGGGAGCAGCGGGTGAGGCAGGAGAGGTCTGCTGAGCCATGTGGGCATCTCCCTGGCTGGGGACTGAACTGGTGCTGCAGTGGCTGGTGATAGCTTCATAGTGCTGAGACTTAACCCCTTCTGCCACCAGGGAGAGCCTGCATCTGAGTTCTAATCAGAGGGTAGCTTGACAGCATAGGGGTGAGGGCTGCCACTTCCCAGGGGTATTGAAAAGAGGATGCGTGCCTGTCTCTGTGTGTATGTCCTATAAGTAGGAAGTGAATCATTCTATCATGATAACATTTATTTGTAAAAAAGTAAAAAGTATAAAAGTAGATTTTCTTATAAATCACTTCTAATGTACAACTATAAATCATTGGTAATTTTATTATAATTAATAGTGATACATTATTAATAATTTTTATAAGCAAAACTGTTTTTATACTTGCAAAATGTTTTAAAAGTAAAAGGTGTAAAACCATTTTAACAGATTTATACTTATATCAATGCCCTTTATAAAGACAATGTAAAACTACTTTGTTCAAAAATATTGTCAATATAACACTCCCCTAAAACCTTTCTCTGCTTTCTAGACTTCTAGACTCTTAGATGAAGAAGGGGTATAAGAGATAATCTAGTCCAGCCCTCTTGGCTTACAGATGAGGAAACAGGTCTTGGAAGCTAGAGCGACTTGGAGTCAAGGTCACAAGATGTTGACAGTTACTCTCCCTGAAGTCTACCCCCAATATGGTTCATGGCTGGTTCTTCTTCACCCCTTTCATGGCTCACGCAAGTTCTTCACCCCTTTTGTACAGAGGGACTTTTTCCTGAGCGGTTTTGGCAGAAGTCTCTATTCACAAGGCAGGGTCACCCCCCCACCAACGCCCCCCAATTCTTTCCACATCTGTGAGTTCTAGGCCCCTTTCCCAGATAACTTGATATCTTTGGTATCTCTATAACTCTGCCTTTGCCCACCCATTTCAAATTGTGAATCTCAAGTTGTGAGCAATTTTGATAGAGATACACTTTCTTCCCTATCCCGCACCCCCCCTCCAAAAAATAAACAGAATGAGAAAATCAGTGTGATGATAAATGATTCATCAGCTGTTCAGAGCAAGGGTTTGGTATTTCTAGCAGGCAGCTGCCTCTGAACAGCAAGGAACAGGAACGTGTCAAATGACAAGAAGTTTCCTTTCTTCTTTGCTAGCAGCAAAACAAAATTCACTTTCTCTCTAGCAATTGAGGCCGATTATCCTCATTTACATCTATATTTGAAAGCAGGCAAAGGCAAAGGTTAGACTGCCTTTGTTTTTTTCCCCACTGGTCCATTTAAGAATATTTAACTGCAGTTGAATTTACAGGGACACCTGCTTGGGGCCAATCCAACAGTTTCTGAGACTGGTGTGCAAATATAATTTTTCTAATTGACTCATTTCTAATCCATTAGGGGAGCTCACAATTTGAAGGATTATAGTGATTAATGTTTTTGTAAATTCAATAATCACCTACCAATTTACCTGTTTTTTCTAATCTGGATTTTCATCTATCACCTGCAATTAATTTTGATTTACAACATTGCCTTCAAGGTTTAATTGGGTTTTTTTTAAAGTCCACCTAGAACTTTATTTAGAAAATCACATCTGATAGAGGGAAATGCCCACAGTGGATACTCGATAAATGTTGTAATGTATAAAGTAAAATTTTGGAACCAAAATTTACGACCGTGGAAGAAAAGTAGTCAGGGGTGGAATCTCTATTATACCCATCTTTTCAAAAGGTGATTCTCTTTTGATAAGATCTTTAAAGTGTGGAACAAATGCTGTTTGGCAAAGCTGTGGATACCAGCTTGCACTTTACGGGTCCCGGAAGAGCTGTGCTGGGGAGAAGGGCAGTCTGGCTTGGCTCCACTGGGTGCACAGTAATTCCATCCCTGTTCTGTGCAAAGCACTGGGCTGGGCTCCTGATTTCTGAGACACTACCTTTGGATAAGAGGGAGGCAGCCTGGATTCAGGGGCAGACCTGAGTTCTAGCTCCATCCACACGACCTTGCTAAAATCACCTAACCTCTGTCTTAACACAATTGTAAAATGGGGTGATTGTTCGTGCCCTGCCAACCTCCTAAGTTGTTATGAGAGTCAGTACGTGCTAGCACTTTGTAAACAACAGTCCTGGCCTCCCAAGCGGGCTCGTTCTTGCTGAATCTCCTCTCTCTGGCTGGGTATGCGGCTTTGCTACGTGGCAGAAACCACCAGAGGATGACTGGCCAGCTCCTTCAAGTTGGCGGGGTGATTTGGCCAGGGTGATTCCTAATGGCTGCGAGGCCTGCCAAGGTGCTGGATCAGCCGAGTTGTGGTCTGTGGCTGGCTGGGGCTGAGGCAAAGCCTCTGTGTAACTCACCAGGGAGCAAGGCCTCTCCCTGCCTGGGGGCACCGTTTCTTTCTTGAATCATCTTGGATCTGGGCAAAGGGCAATGCCTCGTTCTTGCTCCCATTCCTTTCTCAAGAGACTTTCGCGACTTCTTTGCAGATATCTCTTTGCTCTTCAGCTCAAGAAGGACTTGGCCCTGGGACGCCTTCCCTGCAGTGCCACCTGCGCAGCGCTGATGGCGTCTCACATCTTACAGTGTAAGTAGCGAATGGCACCTTTGGGGGTGCTCAGCCAACCAACCGAGGGAGCCACACACCCCCAATGTGCCCATCCTCGTGTCAGGACTTAGCGAGCAGAGGAAGCCTGAATAAGACATACAGAAGCAGCCAGATCCAGTCCCGAGAGGCAGGCAGGCCATTGTGGGCACTGAGATTTGGATCCAAATCTGCTTTCTATCCCATCCTGCTGTCGACTACCTCCACCTGCCTGAACCTGAGGTTCCCAGTCTTTAAAACAGAGATGAGAAAACTTTCTCATAGGGTGGTAGGTAACTTAAAAGTGAATGCTGATTTTCTCCAATCTCCATGCAACTGTCCCCTCCCACTGCCCAGGGCTCACTGTCCAGGATCGGGTTTGCCCAGATCCTGGAATGGACTTTGCCAACCAGGCCCCACCCTCTCCGCTTGCCCCAGTTTACGGTTCTGGTACGTGCTTTCTGTGGCACATTGTCATGTTTGATGTGATTTCCCTGTTGCTCTTTATCAAGATTCCGGAGAGCAAAACATGGAGTACAGCAGGTGGAGAGAGGCTGAAAGGGAAAAAGGCCGCAGGCATCTATTAGAGCTCCCAGATCCCAGATCCGAGCAGTCCAGGAGTTGGCCTAGGCTGAATAATGAAGTCAGGGAGAAGGAGGCCTGGGGCACAATAGGGGCCTGCCTGGGAAGGGGGGCTGAAGTCAGGCTGTTCCTGCACAGCTAGAGGCAAGGTTGAGCCAGCTGGAGATAGTATCTCTTCTAAAGCAGGCTGAACTTTTTCTTCTAGAGAGACCTTCCCAGAATAGGCTGCTCCTAACTGTTCCTGTCAGACAATAGCTTCATTTTTATTTGTTTCATGAGTTTATTGGATTTTTTCATATCTCTATCCCTTCCTTTGACAGGCTGGGAATAGCAGATTGCGATTTTATCAGTTACTCCCCAATGAAGTGCTTACCTGGGAAGAGTGTGCGGATTAGAGTTTACCAGATGACTCCTGACTAGGACAGGTGAAGAGAGTCCCAGGGAATCAGGAGGGCAGCGGAAATCAGAATAGTAGCAATCATGGAAGGCTTATGGAGGAGGTGGCTTTTATGCTGGGCCTTAAAGGCACACATAGGAAGTCAGTAAGTATTGATAGGCAGAGAAAACAGCATGAAAAAAAATTATGATGGGACAAGAAACAGTATATAAAGAGGGTGTAACTCAAGTATAGTCCAAGTATCGGGTCTGTTTATGAGAGGTGGCAGAAAACTAAGCATCATTATGTTGGGTTTTATGCCTGGCTTGGTAAGGGGGATGGGGTAAGGGGAGTAGGGGAAACAACAATGGAAGTTATCTTGTCCACTAACTGCCTGTTAAGGCAGTAGTCAGGATTGGGGCTCCCCAGACAGCCTGTGATCTGGGAGCCTAATTACATTGTTAATGGTTCAGCATTATGGATTTGGGCATTCCCTAGTGGCCATTGCAGGCATAGCACAGAACACTTCAGCTTTTCTGGAGGATATTTTGTCTGTCAACAGAAGCTCTTTCCATCGCAAAAAGCTAAAGTTTCAAGGAGTCAACTCCTCCCAGTCCATTCAGGTCAGACTCTTTCCCTGGGTGCTGAGGCGGTGTGCAGGCCACAACCAGGCTGCTCATTCATTCATTCATTCATCCACTGTTTGTGTTCTAGGAATTCAAGGAACTCCACATTCTGACCTTCTCATCTGCTGAAGGCTCTCTTACACACCCCTCTGGCTCTAGCAGATCCCCCTCCCAAGCACAAGTGGTGCACGGCAAATGAAGCTCCCCTCTTGCGCACACCTTTAGTAAATCTTCTTTGTCATTCATTCAACAAAAAATGTATTGAGCACCTTCCACCTGCCAGGTAGTGTTATTGGCACTGGTAAGATTGCTCACAATTTGCTAGTGGAGGAGAATTATACAACAATTATACAACAACCAAAATAAGAAAATGTATGTTAGGAGGTGATAAGTGTGTTGGAGAAAATGGAGCGAGCTCGGCCATTCTGGGGGTGGGCACTGATGTTTTAAATAAGGTGGTCAGGGTAGGCTTCACCGTGAAAGGGACTTGAAGAAAGTGAGAGCACAAGGCAGCTCGGAACCTGGCAGAGGGGGTTCTACTGCAAAGGGCCTGAAGTGACACTGTGCCGGAGTGTTCGAGAAACATTAAAAAAGTTTCATCTCTGGCTGGAGTTAGGCAAAAAAGGGAGAAAATGATCTTAGAGGGTCTTTAAGAGTCATATTAAAGACCCAGAATATTATCTGAAATGAAATGGGCAGCCTTTGAAGCATTTTAAGCAGAGGAGTGAAATGATCTGAGTTAGGTTTTAACAGTATCATGCCAGCTACTATGGAGAAAATAGACTTGGTGATGGAGCAGTGGGAATGGGGAGTCTGCTAGGAGCCAATTGCAGGAGAGAGATGAGGGGTAACAGTCAAGTGTTCACAACATTCCTCACCTTCGGATATGGACACTGCTTCCTCATTGTATGCCACAGGTCTCCTAGGTTGTCTTAGTCTTGCAAGGAGAGAAAAACAAGCATAGGCTTGTGTGTTCACATCGTAGGACCAGCATTGGGGCCTGTGCTAAGTAAACACTAGGACTGATTTCTGTGTGTTTGTAATTTATTTTTTAAAACAACTCTATTAAGCTCTAATTTGCATACAATAAAATTCACCCATTTAACTCAAGAGTTTTCAGTAATTTTACAGAGTTGTGCATTTATCACAATATAGTTTTAGAACATTCCATCACACCAAAAGACAGCTCTTGTGCCCATGTGCAGTGAGTCCCTGTTCCCAGGTTCTGCCCCAGTAACTAATTTACTTTCTGTTTCTATAGTTTTGCCTTTTCTGGAATGATAAAATATGTGATCTTTTGTCTGCTTTTTTCACTCAGCATGGTTTTTAAATTTATGACTGTTCTACATGAATCTCAGCAGTTTGTTCTTTCTTATCGCTGAGTAGTATTCCATTTTATGGATATACCACATTTGGTTTATCTACTTACCTGCTCTCTTGCAGAATACATTAATGTTGACAGAATTCCATTTTCTCAACATGATCATGCCTATGGTGTTGTATCTAAGAACACTTTGCCCAAACTAAACTCACAAAGATTTTTTTCCTAAGTTTTCTTTTAGAGCTTTTATTGGTTTATATCTGAGATTTAGGTCTATGATTCATTTTGAGTTAATTTTTTGTATGTTTGTGTGGTGTGTGTTGTGAGATAAGAATCCAACTTCATTTTTTTTTTTTTTTGCATGTAGATGTCCACTTGCCTCATCTGTTGCAAAGACGTGTTTCTCCATTGAATTGTCCTGGCACCTTTGTCAAAGTCAATTGACCTTAAATGTAAGGGTTTATTTCTAGACTATTCTATGCCATTGATCTATATGTCCTTATGTTATTGCCACAGTGTCTTTTTAAAAAAATTTTAACAGTTTTTTATCAGCACACAGCAAGTTCATTGAGGAAAGGAAAACAAGGAAAGAGAAACGCCCGCATAGACAAAGGCGGGCAATCTTAAAGCACAAGAACTGCCACACTGTATTTTTAGTTCTATTTTATATATTGTTGAATTCTGTAACTTCATATTAAGTTTTGAAGCAGATAAGTATATGTCCTTCAACTTTGTTCTTTTTCAAAATTGTCTTGTTTATTTTATGTCCTATGCATTTCCATGTAAATATTGAGATCATTTGGCACATTCTATAATTTTTTGTTACATAGATTGCACTGAATTTATGGACCAACTTTTAAAATTTTCTCTTAGCAATATTTTATAGTTTTCAGTATACAAATTTTAGTTTTGTTAAATTTATTCCTAAATAATCTATTACTTTTAGATGCCATTGTAAATGGGATTGTTCAGATCGTTACATTTTTAGATTATTCATTGCTGGTATATACAAATCCAATTACTTTTTTTATATTGATAGTCTATCTTGCTGCTTTGCTGAACTCATATTAGTTTGAATAGTTTTTTGTGGGTTCCTTAGGGTCTTATACAGACAGGATCAGGTTGATTACAAATAAAGACATATTCATTTCTTTCTTTTCAGTTTAAGTTCTTTATATTTCTTCTTTTTGCCTGATTGCGCTGACAAGAATCACAGTACAGTGTTTGATAGACGTGGCAATAGCAGACATCCTGTCTTATTCCTGGTCTTAGAGGGAAATTTTCAGTCTCTCATTGTTTTGCATGATTCTGATGTTAGTTACAGGTTTTTTATAGATAAACTTTATCAGGTTGAATAAGTTCCCTTCTATTTCTTGTTTATTGAGGTTTTCAGTATCATAAATTGTTGCATTTTGCTCAATGTTATTTTGTATCTATTAAGACGATAATGTAGTTTTATCCTTTATTCGTTACCATAGTATACTACATTAATTGATATTCACATGTTGAACTGATTTTGCAATCCTGGGATAAGTTCCATTTTATCAAGAGGTAAAATCCTCTTCATGTGTTGCTGGATTCGGCCCACTAGTATTTTGTTGAGGATTTTTGCCTCTTTATTCATGAGCGATATTGAGCTGTAGCTTCTTCTCTTGTGATGCCTTCATCTGCTTTTGGTATCAGAATAATGTTGGTCTCATGGAATGAGTTGGTAAGTATTCCTTCCCCTATTTTCTGGAAGAGTTTGTGAAGAATTGGCATGCACATCTTCTTAGAATATTTGAAAATTGAATCAGTGAAATCATCTGGACATGAATGAATTTTAATGAGATTTGGGCTTTTGTCAATACTGACAATAAATAAATAAATAAATAAATAAGCTATTGATTTGGTCTTTGGAAAAAGTTGTTGTATGGAGATTTTCATTATAATGCGATTTTTGAAATATATGTACATATACACCCCACCTGTATAAAAATGAGCATGCCACTTGTCTATAACGCAGTGAAAAATAGAGAAAATAACAACTTTCCTATACTCAAAATTGGTAGCCAATGGCCATGTATTTTACTCAATAGGAGTCCGTCACAGGATTTCATGGTGAGTCTATTACACTTGCAGTATATAAAAATGGCCAACAGGTTTGGATATTTGGGTTCCCATTTTATGGTAAATTTGAAGTCAAAATTAGAGCCAAGTGGAGACTCCTTCTGGGAAAATCAGTGACCAGGAAGTGATTCAGAGCAATCTGACAGAGGTGAGGGAGGCATAAAATTATAGACACAAGAATTAAAGAATTAAAGTAGTCTGAGACCATCTACAATAGGGGCAGATGATCCTATATACCTCAATTGCCTTTGTAGTCATAGTGCTGTAATCAGTGTTTATACCAATAAAGTGGAGACGTGGAGAAAAGAGTAAATTGTGATCAGGGGTGATCTGGCAGTGGTTTGGAAAAGCTGCAATGATTTCGGAAATGATTCCTCTTTTGGGGATTCAGATAGCTGAGCTTTTACTAAATTCCCGAAGGACAGAGCCACGGAAGGCTGTGACTGGCTTGCATTCTAGTTGGCATTTGTATCCTCTTTCCTTGATAATATTGCGAGATCGGGGTGGAGTGAGGTTAGGAAGCTGGATTAATTTCCTGCCATAACAAAATACCACAGACTGCAGGAATGTATTTTCTCATAGTACTGGAGGCTGGGAGTCCAAGATGAAGGTGTTGGTGACTGTTTTTTTCTGAGGCCCCTCTCCTGGGCTTCAGAATCTTGCCCTCTTGCTGCCTCCCCCCTGCTGTTTCCTCTGTGCATAGGCCTTCCTGGTGCTTCTCTGTGCCCAGACAGCCTCTCCTTACCAGGACACCGGTCCGCTGGATTAGGGCCCAGCCTGCGGCCTCATTAACTGCTCCTTTATATACCTTATCTCCAAAGACAGCCACATTTTAAATTACTGGGGCTTAAAGACTTCAACATATTGGGGGCACAGTTCAACCCATTCCACAGACTGATCAAAAGTAGAAGAGTACATAAATTGAATGTAGGAGAAAAAAAGAAAATACTCACATGTGGTCCTGGGGCCCTCAAGACCTACACTGTGTCTGTGATTTACTATACTGAGACTTCAGAGCAACCCGCTGATTTGCATTTGAAAAAACTAGTTAGTTTGCGCACCCATTATCCTAAAACAGAAATATACATAAAATCCGAATGGGAGGCCAAGGGCTGAGTTGGCTGCAAAGAAAGGGCTCTTTGGGGGAGGGGAGGTCAGAGGGTCACCTGCATGCGCCATCGCTTCCCTCCTCAATGGTAGTGTGAAAAAGGTCGCTTTTCTGTCATGCAGCAGAACTGGGAGACTTTCATGAAGAAACAGATAGGAAACATCTGGCACAAACCCGGTACTTACCGAACCAGGACAGTTTAGAAAACAAGATCATGCACTTTCACCAGCAGCACATGTAAGTATTTCACCGGCACCTGCTTGCACCAGGGGAACACTAAAACTGAGGATAGACTATTAAAAGCAAGGCCTGGCGTTAGAGAAGCTTCAGGTTCAAGAAGAATCTGGCGCTCTCCGGGGCTCTCGGGGTGGAGATGTCATTCTTGCTGCATTTATTAGGCTCATAAATTCTTTCCCCTGCCAGGGGCAGGAGCCCAGCCGAATCCGACGTTCTCCTCCTGGACGTCGCGCGCAAGCTGGAGATGTATGGCGTCAGGCCGCACCCCGCCAGTGACGGCGAAGGGCTACAGATCCACCTGGCGGTGGCGCACATGGGCGTGCTGGTGCTGCGGGTAACAACGCTTTCCTTCAACGTTCTTCAGCTTGGGGGTTATCTTGGCTCAAACTTGGGTGGCCATTCCCAAAGGGACCCCCACGTCTCAGTCTTACCACCAGCCAGGAAGGGGCGTGTTCTTGGTCAATCCTCTTCCGCCACAGGCTTTGCTTCTGCTTGCGGTCTACTGTTGACTGCTTTGATGGGTTCACACTGTAGGGCGCGCCAGCAGGCTGGAGCACGAAGTTAAGAGACTTGAAGCTTCTAGACTCCATACAGGAATATGAATTCTGCTGTCCGAGAAGCTTAGTCTGTGACCAAAGTGCATTCACATTGTCCAAATCTACCAGAAGCTGAGAGGCCCAAAACGTGGTGTTACTGGTTTTCATGAAGATGCCCAGTGCCAGGCAGGAGAGGATCAGTGCCCAGCCTTGCCAGCGACTGTTTACTGGCCCAGTCTTTGCCCAGGACTCTGTTTTCCAGGTTAGCGGCCAACTCAGGGCTGGCTGGGCCTCTGTCATCATTAATCCTCTCTCCAGGGAACTTGGCCAGAGGCTATTTTTCAGCAGTTTTTGGTCTATTAGGTCTCCCCACATCTGTGAAAATTCAATGAATTTAGAGCCAAGTTCACATTCAAGAACACATGACTAACCTTCAAAATGGGAGGCAGATACCTCTACAGGTATGGGAATGAATTATTTGTGGGAGAGGAAGGGTGACCTCAAACTCCCTGGCCTCCAGGACTGAATTGGAGCTTAGAAATAAGTTGTAAAGTACATCAGCTATAGAGTTGGCTAAAATAATCGTGACCTTCTCATTTATTTGGTTGTAAACTTTATAGCACGGGAGTCACATGGATGGGCAAAAGGCCCAGTGTCCCACGGGCATACCTGTTCACCCAGAAGGGAATGTTTACCCATTCCATCTGACCTCTGATCCTCGCCGTTTCCTGCTGTGTGGGAAAAGATGGGGAAGGTAGGGGAGCGAGGCCTTTGTGTTGGTTGTGAGCTTTCAATGTGACCACTTCTCTGAAGGGTTGGAACAACATAACCCTACTGTTATGCCCTACCCCAAATCCGATCAAAGAATACTTTTGCATTGAGTACATTCTTTGTGTTCTTCATTGGTTTACTCTTTCTTTTTCAAAAACAGCTTTGATATATATTTTTCATACCATAAAATTTATCCATTTTAATGGTCCAATTCAATGGGTTTTAGTAGTTGTACCGAGTCAACCAGCAATCAATTCATTCATCCTTCTATCAATATATTTATTGTGCATCCACTCTGTGCCAGGCACTAATGCTAATTTGCAACTTCATAAATAGGAATGATCTTGACTTATGGAATTTGCATTCTAGTAGGGGAAGGCAATGAAGCAGCTAATTATAAACAAGTGTGATGCACGTTGTGCTCAACGTCTGAGCTGCTAAGATAACACATGTGGGAGGGATTTAACATATAAGACCTAAGGAAGTTACCAAGATCAAGGGGAGAAGGTTGGGAGGAAAGGGAGAGTTTTCCAAGCAAGGGCACACAGATAAAGGTGTTGAGAAGGATAAAGGATAGAAGAGTCAAGAAACTGACATTAATCATGACTCATGGCTCCTGTCATTAAGATGTTCACACGATATTTGGAGAGACCAGAGAAAGAATGTTCCTCACCAGACAGTACGTCATCAACACCTTATCTATCATATTGTAATTGTTCCGCAAGCATACACAATAAACTAAGATATGTGATTACTCGTAGGGACAGATAGATAGATGGGGACAGAGGTAGGAGTGACAGTATATACCTTTTTGGCTACCCTTGACTTTTGAGAGCTTGTTCTGAGGTTCTAGCCAGAGACCGCAGCTATTTATATATCCTTGACCGAAGAACGGGCCAACTCTACTCGGGAAAGGCTCAAAGACTTTCTTTGATGGAGTGCGCAGCTTCGGGGGGGACCCACATGGAGCGGTGAGAGAGGAAAGGGACACCCACCTAGGCAGTCAGATTAGTTGAATCAACCCTGGTGATTGATGGGGTCACAGATGTCATACCAGATCACCCTCACATCTTACCTCTGATTTTTGACCATGTGAGCAGATTAAAAAGTCAACCAACTAACAAAAAGGCTTAGCTATTTGGGCAGCCCAGGGAAGCTAAGGGAGATTAGAGAGGCAAGAAATGGGAGTAGGCTATAGTAGCTCTAGAGCACAAGCCAGAGAAGATGCTATATGAGCCACAAGAAGGTTTGATTGTGGTGAAGGAAGGCTTTCTGAGTCAGGAAATGTGGTGACCTACAGGGGAGAAAGTACAGAGTTGGATAGGTGGGTGTTTTGGGCGTGCACCAGGATGGAAGTTTGCATATTCAATATGGCTAAGGCAAGAAAATCCAGCCAAAAGAGCTTAGATTTGATGACGTAGCCAATGAGAAGCTATTGAAAGCATTTGAATAGACTGGGTGGCAGGATAAACAGGACTTTTAACAAATAGTTGAATTTGGAAACATGGAAAGGGGGTGAGTTGAGAGAAGCTGCTGCAGTGATTCCTTTCCACTGTGCACTCCCTATCCTGGTTCAGAACCTCTCCCAGGCACGCCCGTTCTTGCTTGCAATTCAGAGTAGCCTTGGTCCCAGCTGACTTCTGTGGCCATTGCGTCCCGCTGGCAAGACAGGAACCGTCTGTGCAAGAGACACGTCAAGGATAATTCTGTTCATGAAGCGCATCTTCTAACAGGTTTGCATTGTCTTATAAAACAAGCTTGTGTGGACATTCATCTTTCCATCTGCCATGTGTTTCATTACAGGGAAATACAAAGATCAATACTTTCAACTGGGCTAAAATTCGCAAGTTGAGTTTTAAGAGAAAGCATTTTCTCATCAAACTTCACGCCAACATCTTGGTAAGCAGCTTTCTAATAAATTCTTTTGCTTTCTGGTCCCTTGGGATTTCTTGGTTGTTTCTGCAAATGGTTTCAGATATGAGTGGAGAAAGCTGACTGGCCTGGAGGGGTCATATGTTCCCTCTTTTGTCTCTACACAAACAGACCAGAGCTTTAGTCATATTTTTACTCAAGGCAAAATGCTGAGACATCCTACTGGCAGTTCGAATGAATAATAGGAAAAGGTTGGGATAAAGAGAAGTCTCCTTGGAAACCATTCTTCAGGCACTTGATGAATCAGAGGGTAGTGACCATATGTGGCACTATGGACACATTCATTCAATATTATCTGCTCCATTTCTTAAGGTGTTTTCATCCTCGTTCCTCAAGCAGAAATAATTGAGCACCTACTATATATATGCCAAACAGGATGTGGTGGGTGGTCGTACGTGCAAGCCAAAGGAGCAGTTGTGGCTCAAAGCTACATTGTACTGGGTGAGACAGGGTGCTAGAAAGGATATTCTTTCCTGACCAATAAAGGAAATGAAATGTTTGTATCAACTAATTTTTGACCTACCAGAAACTATTCAGTGTGAAGCTCATGGAGAGTCTCAAGGTCACAGACAGGAATGCGGAAAGCAGTAAGAGAAGAGGGAGCAACAGGGTGGCTTCGTGAGACTTCTGAGGGCAAGGCTGCCTGCGCACAGTGAAGCTCTGGCCTAGTGGGGGTGTAGTGAGTTGGGGGATGTGTAAAAGTTGAGCTTTAGGTCTGGAAGTCTAAGCTCCCCTAAACAGACTAGAAAATGCTAAATAAGCAATAAAGAACATCCTAGAACAAAGCAATATAGACAGGAAGAAGTGTTTCTAGTTGGTACATTCAATAGACTCATGTACATGCAATCATCCTATGAAGCTTGCCATCTGTAAGGAAATCCTTCCTCCCTCCCCTTTCCTGTTGGTCATTTATAACTTCTTGTCACCTTGAAAGGATACCCTTTGATGTTCATTTTAACTTAATTTACAACTTCATAAAAATGTTCCTGGCAGAGAAGAGGGGGTAAAAAAGCATTTGAGGTGAGAGAAGCATGCAAAGCCAGACTTGCTTCTTAGAGAAGGTTCTGTTTTTGAGCAGTGGCCCTGTCTGTTCCTCGGCAGGTCGCCAATCATTTGGTTTCAGTGGGTGTGAAGTCTATAGGGAGCCAAGTGGAAAATCAGGAGCTGCATACACCCCCGGACTAATAGTTTGGAATGCTTTGGGATTTGAAGGTCTTTGATATTCTTGGAGGATGTTTTGCTTGATGGAAATTGGTTTATACAGGTGTTGTGCAAGGACACCTTGGAGTTCACCATGGCCAGCCGAGATGCATGCAAGGCTTTCTGGAAGACTTGTGTTGAGTACCATGCTTTCTTCAGACTTTCTGAAGAGCCCAAGTCAAAGCCCAAAACCCTACTCTGCAGCAAGGGTTCCAGCTTCCGCTATAGGTAAATACTGTACTCCAATGGGCAAACTACACATAGCACTTCTTTCCAATAACATGGAAGCCAGTAGGTGAAGCTTATATTCTAGAAACAGTAAGGAATCCATTTCAACCACTTAAAGGTTGAAGACAAAGATAAATCCTGGGTGGTGTGATTAATATGTGGACTATAGAGAACCCAAATTAAGGGTGAGATCAAGACAAGCTTAAAGTCTAAGCTTTGAAAGTTGACGACAGAACTGAAGCATCCGGAGTGCAGAGGGGGTGGGAGAGGGGTAAGAACAAGGAATGAATGACAATGCACTTCGGTGATGAGCCATGGGCCAGCTCAGTGGTGGGTGTACTATGGGGGCAATACCTAATGGGGGCATCCTAATATTACCTAAATTAAAAATCAATTAATCAATTAAAAAGAAAGCTGAGATCCTTTGTGCTCACTCTCTATGTGACACATTGAGCCAATATTTCCTATCTGGGGGGCAGGATGCGGGAGCAGTCTTCTGAAGGGTTAGGTCAGAGGCTCTACCAGGATGGGGAGACCTAGGGTGTTTGTGGAAAACTATTCAGTGACCCCATCGTTTTATTTATGTGCAAGCCATGGAAAAGGCAGCACAATCACATGCTTTTGCTGGTGGTGTGGCAAAAAGGAGTTCGAGAAAGTACCTGAAGGACTATAAGAAATGAAAGGCCTGAGTGGCATAGCAGGAGAGGCTTCTTCTCACTGCAGGGTCTACCTGGGGCAAAGGGAAGTGAGGGAGAAATAAGATCTTGTTTCTACATGAACATGCCAATCAAGGACCTTTTTGGAAAAAGCTTTAACAACTCTTAGCTAAGACAGAAAACTCCAATCAAATGCTTCCCATCGAGGATTTTTTCAAAAGGTGGAAGCCTGCCCCAGTAAGAACTGAGATTTTTTTTTTAAATGTACATATTTTTGATGGAATCTTTCCAAAATGTATTCTACAAATCCTTGCCTCCTTAAGCAGATAATACTGAGCCTATTTTGTCCTTTTCTTAATGACCCGAGTTATTATAAACATCAGTTCTCAGCCTCCGCAGACAGCTGTGACCACGACGGCCTCAGACGAGGGGCGGTGGGCCAGACCCCATACCTCAGGGAGAAATGGCCCAGATTTTCTGAGTTTCATTATTCTTGTGATTTCTTTTGTGGCCCTTGTGTCTCTCCCAGCAGTCACTTGGCTTTCTCTGCATGTGTATCTGACTGGAGTGACCCTCTTCTGTTTAGTTAGCTGTTTTTCTTTTGTCATATAGTAGGAAACCAGATAAATAGCCTCATTAGAAATTGTGCATAAATTTGGAGGTAGGGAAAAGGCCTCTAAAGGAATGTATATTACCATTAAGGCCATAATTTTTTAAAGACTTGTTTTTGTTTATGTATGCATAAAGGAGCTGGGGTGTAGGCCAGAGGTGTGGGATGGTGAGAGGATTCACCAGAGACAGAGTGGGGAGCAGAACAGGCAGATCCACTGAAATACACTGATGAGGGGAGCAGCGGGCAAGACAGGAGAGGTCTGCTGTGCCATATGTGGGTCAGCTCCCTGGCCTGGAATCAAACTCAGGCTTCAATGGATGGTGATAGCTGGATAGCGCTGAGACTTGAGCCCCTGTGCCACCAGGGAGGCCCTGAAGGCCGTAATTTTTAAATGTTACATAGCCCTGTACAGCAGCTGTTAAAAAAAAAGTCTGTTCTGAGTGGTTGGTATCGTGCTCTGCCACCTCCTTGGGTTAATGGGTATGTGTCATTCATCCAGACTCTTTGTTTCAACCATGAATGATGTTTTCAAAACTTAGTAGCCTACCAGCTTATGACTAGCACTAATGTTTATCTCCTTCATAATAGTGGAAGAACCCAAAGGCAACTTCTGGAGTACGGGAAAAAAGGGAGATTGAAGAGCTTGCCATTTGAAAGGTACGTGGTTTTATTTCTCTCCCAAGTGTTTATTTTAGGCTGAATTTACAGATTTGTATATATTCTGCATCACATGGAGACCATTTCAATCCATTCTCTGTTTGGGGATTTCAGGAAACATTATCCATCCCAGTACCACGAACGACAGTGCAGGTCCTCGCCAGACCTCCTCTCTGATGTGTCGAAACAAGTAAGGTTTCTGACCGATCCTATGCCTTAGATAGATGTAACGCCTCCACATTTCTAATGCTTTCAATAATTGATTGCAGTGTGTAAAAAGGTTACCGTGTTCAAGTCGTTTAGCACCCCCTGGGAGGTCTATCACCTCACTTTTTCCCACCAATGGAAGACTATTTAGTAAAACACCACTGGCGTCTGTCCAGACTGAAGAATCTGACAATCTTCAGTTTGCAAGCTGCATGGCCCACAACTTGCAAAATGCAGATCCAAGTCAATTTCTATGACTTTGTGTTTTTTAAACTAAGAGTTCTGCTTTTTTTAACCTGAGAAAATCTTAAGGCTTAAAGGAAACTATAATGTCTCGGGTGAAGGTTTTAATGTACTTTTTTTCCTGCGTAATTTTGAGACCTTAAGAACAAAGTGTTATTCTCTGGAACAGAGAGACTATGGTTTCATTTGTGTTTTATAGAGGATGAACCATGTTCATTTTTCTTTTGCTCCCCCTAAAAGAAAAAAGAATTATAAGTGTCAGGAGTGCTCATGTTTTTGTTCAAGTCAGGCAGTTTTTATCTGCCTTTCAGATAAATGTAGCGTCTAATAATGAACCTCTCGTGCTTGCTAGTCACCATTTTACCGGAAATAGGGAGGAGGCTGCAGCAGGAAGGTTATACTTCCCTGAGGTCACACAGTAAGTCAAAAGCAGAGCAAGGGCCAGAAGGCAGAACTCCAGGCTCATCCACACAGCTCCTAAACCACATCGCTGGGAGTATAATACCGGCTGGAGCACACAGACTCGGAGGCTGGGAGCGGGGTTACACTGGGAAAAGAGTCATATGTAGTTTTTTTTAGTGAATTGGGACATGGTCCATGTTATTGTCCTTCGTGTATATATTTATCGACCCTGGAATACAATATGGATTGGAATGGCTTTGCGGAAAGCTACCTTTGCACAATTCAAGGTCAAGTTAGATTCCTGCCAAAGCCTCAACCAGATGTTTTTTTTCTTTCTTTCACCGATATGTCCTTTCTGTCAAGGTGGAAGACTTGAGACTAGCCTATGGCAGCGGATACTACCGAAATGTGAATGGCGTGCACGCGTCTGAACCGGTGCTGGACAGTCGGAGGCGGAACTCTGCGGTGGAAGTGACTTTTGCAGCTGAGCTGGAGCGTTCCAAACCAGAGGCAGATCCCACAGTGCTACATCACTCCCAGAGCAGTTCCTCTTTCCCTTTTATTTATACAGACCCTGTCTTTAACGCTGACCTTGATCCTGACGCTGATCCCAGAGACTATGAGGAGAGGAGTCCTCTCAGCTCCTTTCAAACCAGCTATAGGTTTGCTGAGAGCCACATGAGCCTGTCTTCTGGCCTTACAAGCAGAGTGAGTCCAGCCAGGCAGCTAACTTATACAGATGTGCCCTATATTCCTTGCACTAGTCAGCAGGTTGACATTATGCCCCCCCAAGTTTTTTTTTATGTGGACAGGCCACCCCAGGTGCCCAGGCGTTCTCCAGTCATGGCAGAGGAGAGGGCAAGGCCAGACAGCTCTTTAGAGCCCACTGCAATGAAACCAGTCAAAAGAAGCCCAAGAAATCTCAGAATGAAGAACTTCCAGCAGGACTTCTATGAACTCCAAGAAGCCATGGCCAGGACTAGTGGTAGGAGCAACATCAAAGTAGATCGAGAAGAGGAAGACTCAAATCTGGAAGATGCATTTGCATATAACATTCAAGAACAAACCCCTAAGTGGTCTCAGAGCCAACTGGATGTGAAAACAATCCGTTTTCCTTTTGGGTCAGAATATAGACCTCTAGGGCCTTGTCCTGCTCTAAGTCGTAAAGCTGACCTGTTTACATATATGTTTGCAGAGCAGGAGCTTCCAGCCGTTCTAATGGATCAAGCAACAGCAGAAAGGCATGTAACTAGTGAATCCAGTGATTCTGAGTCAGAGATTCTTAAAACAGACTACTTCTCACTGTATGGCAAGGGAATAAGATCGCCCACGGCCAGAATCCGCTTGTCTTCTGGTAGTCTACAGTTAGATGAAGATGAAGATGCTTCTTTTAATACACCAGCTGCAGAAGACAGGACTTTGCTAAAACCATGTAATTACTTTTTAGCTTAAAAGTGTGAACTCCATGAATATTTCTCGGCCAGTTCCATGTTACCAAGTTAGGTTAAAACAAACCCTTTTGCATAAGTCATTTTTTAAGTTACTGTTCACTGATATGAAGAGAAACTTCTACACTTGGTCAGCTAGCTTTTGAAAGATCCAGTTGCCTCATTCCTCAAGTTCCACTCCTCTGTTCCTCCTGAAGGGGCTCTGGATCATGCTCTCTCCTCACCAGCACCGTGGCAGGGAAGGAGGGCATTCGTCACCTCTATCAGACATTTCCCCACAGAGACACTGAAATGAAGGCCAGGTGAAGAATGGTGACAGTATGCATTGGCGTATAGAATCGACTTCTGATGTCTTAGTAGATTGTGACTGTGTTGGTCATTTCTTTCTTATATAAAGCCATGTCCGAAGGATTCAGTCCTCATTGTTTTTAAAGGGTCCAGTAAAGAACAGTCCTGTTCTATGTCAAGGACTTCAAACCTTGCAACATATAACATAGTATAAATACAACATAATACAGGGAGCATGGCCCTCCCGTACCTCAGGAATAACACAGACTCTCTCAACAGAACCCAAGTTTGTGATTCATCTAACACTTGGCAGAATTCTAAGCATCAGACATTCATGAATTAATCACTTTCTAAAGTCAGATAAATGCCTGATGAGGATATAAAGATGTTTGACTTACAGCTTCTCTATTCTTCACTGTATGTAGTAAAAGGTAAAAGTTGACATGTTGTCTTGTTTATCTGATCTCTCCTGCAAGATTTCGTTTTTTTGCCATAGCTTGTTGCATGTGCAGGCAAGAGAATGAATAGTGTTTTAATAAACAGTGATGGAAATCCATTTATTTTAAAATAAGTTATAATATGATCTTTTGTTTTAATCAATTGTAGAAGTGATGGTTTCTAGCCTATTGCTAATGGAAGGGATGGAGAACAACAAAAAGGAGGGAGGCGGGTGAAAATATATAGTCAGGGATGGAGAGTGGCAGCATTGGGTAGTGAAAAGAAAAAGGATGAGTTCAGAAACCAGATTGAGTCAATGAACCAAAATTCTATTCTTGACCCATTGAGAATTTCTCTACTACTCCTCTTTGAAGAGGTAACATTGTACTTGAGAATTTTATTTTGTTTATTTTTTAAGTGCAACATATTTACAAGATGTTAGATACTGACTTCAGAGAAATGATACAGTTATGCAAGCAAGCTGTTTTATATGTATGACTTAATGGAAAAAAGATATGTGGAATAGTTTCCTTACTCTCCTACTCTTACCTCTGAAAAATCCCTTTCAATATTCTCACTACCCCTTTTCCACACTTGCACGTTTCTCTTTCTGCTCCTGCACGGACAACTCTAGGGTACTTACTAAATAAAAAGAATATGCTGAATCCCAGTCACCTACATATTAATCTTACAGATTCACAAAGCTATATGAAGTTCATCTTCAATCTTTTCGCTAGGAAAAACTCAAATTCCTTTATACACTGTTTCTCATCTCAATTTCTGAAAGTCTTTGTGAAATTTGTTTTCCCCAAAGAACTGTGAATAAAACTATAATTAGGTTGACCACATAATTTGTTGTCCAACCTAGGACATTTTTGAATGAAAGGGGAGTCTGTTAATTTATTAATTATCAGGAGAGAAGGTAGAAATCAGGACAGATACTCTTTGTAGCTGCCATCAATGCTTAATAAAATGTAAAAAAAAAAATCTTGTAGTCTCCAATGTAATAAGTCCCAGCCTTAAAACAAAAGACAAAGAAGAATTTGAAACAAGGAAAATACCATACCATACTAAAGAAAACAAAGATTAAGGACCATGAAATTTAAATATTTATTTTTAACCCCCCTTGACACACTGGAGTATGCTTTGCCTAGAAACAGTTTACAGGGCTAACAACTACAATGAATAAGCAATACAATTTCTATCTATGACGCATTTGTGTTGTAAAGTTTCAAATTTATAAATTTGTTGCTTTTACTTTTACAAAAATATTCATTTCATCCATGATATGAGCTGCAAAATTATTTCCAGACCTCTCTCTACAGATTATAAACTGCAACTGAGTTTCACTTACATAGCAGGTGAAAATTTTAACTGAACTTCAAAATACAATGTGTTAAAAGTATTTGTTACAATGTAGGCACCAATGAAAAGAATTTTCTTGGCATATGACACGACAACAATTTATTCAAGTGTCTGTATTCTTACACAAAAAGAGGAGGTGATGGTCACTTTGACTGAAAATGGTATTCTTCAAGAATATCCTTCAAATATTTGGCAATAATTCAGATTTTTAAAAATTACTTTTGTGCAAAAACCAAGTTGTGCAGATCCCAACAATAAAACATTAACTATCAAAATGAATTAATATCAATAATTCTACAACTACTGAAATATAGCCCCAGTTCAGAACTTAGGCAGGCATAATATAGATACTGGGCTTAAAAGAAAAATAGTATTACCCACATAACAGTACCATAAATATAACTGAAAATTAACTGTACAGTCTAACTTACCTTTGTATGGACAGAAATCATCCTGTACTACGTTATTTTCATATGAACTAGAAAATGCTCACTTAAATACCCTTTCAAAAAATGAACAAATGATGCTTATGTACTGATAATTATGAAGAAAAAAGTGTATAAATAGTTTATAGGATATTTTACTACCACAACAAAAATACGCTGGTGTAAGTTATATTCACACATTCTGATCAGGTAATCACGATCAGTTTTTTTAAGCTCCCCAAATTCAAGCATATGATATGCAATTTGAGTTGAAGATTTTAAAATTGAAGCCTGACTTAATTCCTCCAGTATTACTAAAACACATCCTTGTCTAAATGGTATGGCTGTAAGTTTCTAGCCATGTTAATTAAACAAGGGTTAATTAATTGCCTCTTCTAAAAGAGAAGGTAAATACTTCACACCAATAGGTACCTCTGTTCTACATGCTGCCTATAAATACTTCAAACAAGGCTCTCAAATGTGACCAGCACTGAGCTGCCTGGAACATCACACCAACTTGGTGGAAGAGTCAATACGTTGCAGGTTTCATTTCCAACAGCTTCCAAATCTTCCAGCTTAAGACTGTCTGACTTATTTCTACCTCCCCACCAACAGTCATTTTAAGAATATGCTTATGTTAAAAAAATCTTTTTGAGACTTGATGATTTAAAAAAGTTGAATATCTAGGATGACTTGGAAAGACCTGTATGCTTCATGAGTGTACAGTTTAATGAAACATCAAAACACGAAAGGTATTCACTCTAGTAACTTAAGTAATAACGATACCTAAAAGCAAAACTGTATCACAACATTTACTAGAGTACAGGTGAAACTATAGTATTAAAAGTTATTCCTTACAAAATAATCTCTTTAAAATATAAAATGATAAACACCATCATAAAATAGTTGAATAGCTTCTTCCAAATCTTCAATGTTGCAAAGATCTAAAAGGCACATGGAGTTCATGAATTAAGCATTGTTAAGCTTGAAGTAGCTTTGGTGGGTTTCTCTGGGTCCGTATGAAATCGAAGCCAATAATAAGTTTCTTAGGAGGATTCATCTGCTGAACACCTATAAAATTAAGAAAAACTTAAATTGATAAACTATACATGTTTCTATTTCTCAACTGGCAGAACTGTGCAATGAAGGAACTGAGCCTGCAAACTAAATTCTTTCTATTTTTCTATACTGGAAAAGAGAGGGGACTGTTCCATGAAAACATATAGGATTCTAAGAGAGGCTTTATCAGAGAATGGTCTATGGGAGTATGTGATTTTACAGGCTGTATAGGTGGTTCCAACCTGATTCCACTGGTGTCACAAATGCAAAGAAATATAAAGGTTCACTGTGAAGGGAGCTAATGGGATTAAGAATAAATAAAATTGGTATCACTTTATAACTTGCTTGAGCTAAGGAGCTGGTATTGTATGTATGTGTAGGCATACAGAAATTTTGTTTAAAAAGAATTTTAAAATTAAATGTAACAACTTTATTGAATGTGAACAGTTAGAGTAACAAGTCAAGAGACAGTATAGATTCTGAAGTCAAACAGAAGGGTCTTTTATTTTAACGTTTGCATTGAATTCTATCTGAAACTTGTAACTTTTCTTGTGGGGGTTAAATTTAGGAAATTTAGTACTGGAAACTATATGAATAATTGGTGTGATGAGGGTACTGGCAAGACAAACCCTTCCTACTTAGTGTTTCCGAGGACCAAACAAGAATATGCCCAGTGACTTTTTGTCTCTACTCCTACTAGCATGGAAAGGGAAAAAAACCAAGCCATTTCATTTAGTGGAGAACTACCAGGCAATGCCTGAAGATGATAATTCTAAAAACTAATGTTTAAGATGAGCAAAAAAAAAAAAAATACTGTTTTCAAGAATATTATTCAGAAGTGTTAGGAATGACAGAAATGACGGAATCAAGGCAATTACACTGAATCATATATTAACATCCAAAAGAAAATGTAAAAAGATTTTTTAGAATGATATTTGAAGCTTACTTTTGAAATTTTTCAATTAATTTCTTGACCATTTTATCGGTGATGCCAGGACAGGCTGCTTCAGCCACAGTAATACTTTTCTCGAGTTCTTCAATCGCTTGATTCCTGCTGGCATTATTCTCATCCTGCTGTTTAAGCTGAAGAAGATCAATAGCTATGACATTTAAAATTACTGTACTCCTTAAAACAGATAACCAAAGCTAACGAGTCTGCACTTACTTCTGCAAATGCAGGTGTGATTATCATAGACAAACAGCTTAGGGTTTGCACAAGATCTTGCTCCTTTGAACAAAAAATATAGATTAGACACATGAAATTAAAATAATCATGTATGTCTGAGTTATTCTATAACTATAGGCACTGACTGGAACACTCTCCAAGAAAGTCCCAATAGAAGACAAGTCTGCACGCTTTCTTTCCATCACTAACTTCCACCCATCATCTAATTCTAACTTCTAGGATTACCATAGAGTTCCATGATCCCACCGGGTTTATTCATCTCTTGGTAACTAATTTAAAAACATATCAGTGGCCACTAAATGACTTCTGTGACTTTTTCCTAATTAGCGCACAACTAATAGCAACTGAAGCAGACTATGGATACAGCGAGGTTGACAGGCATTTCTGGGAAGGTATTAAATTCGAACAGTTGTGGTCACCACAATCTCAGTACAGAGTCTGACAAGGCCTTTCAAAAGGAAATGACCACCCCATGTACATACGGCCCCATTCTGTAGTTTCTTTGGATCAGGCTTCTTTCGCACAGTAGTGAAGCTCCATTCGGGATGAGTATTATTTTCCCTGCTGGTGGATTCCCTAAAGAGATTGCCAAAGGTATTTCTATAAGTTCCAGAAGAATTCAGCTTGGTAAAAGCACCAAACTAGTGCAGTCAGACTCTGAAGAAGGAATTGTCCCGAGGCATAAAACAATTGTAATATAAAAAAGTTTTCGATCTCAGTTTCTAGTAGACATGTTTGACTAGAGTGTGCCCGTGGTCCTCAACTCTTCAATGTGCAGCGGACTCCCATAGGGAGCCCTCCTTCCATCTAGAAGGCCTTCCCCCGCCACTGAACGGACCAGAATTTCCTGTGGTGTGGTGATTCTTTTCACATCTCTCTGGGTGACTCTCACAGGCCACTAGGTCAACAATCAGTAGAACAGGGCACCAAAACGACTGTTTTTTTTAAAAATTCCTTTCAAGGGTTGGACAAATTTCTCATTAATGTAGAACACGACGACTGTCAGAAATTTGGTGTTGCCTTTGTGCCAATTTAGCCAGTGGAGGAGTTAATTCTGGTGTCAGACATTCCGAGCCTAAATGAAGCTACAGACCGGAGGCAAAGGGGCAGTCAATGTAAATGCTGCAGTTTAAGAAAAACACTGCAACATTTTTAGGAGATACAAATCACACATAATTAAATATTTAAATGTACCCATCTGATCACAGTCTGGTACATAACAAAGGATGGGAAAGGCCTGGAGTTTGGGTCTCAACAGGGGTTTTGCCGGTTGCCACCAAAAGATGAGGACCATAGCTGCTTGTCACTTTGGGCAAACGAATATAACACCTTTCATCAAATCTTGTTCCAAAACTTTGTAATATGCTCAAGTATCCACTAGGGGTTAGACCAAGACCACTTTAAACTAGAGCAATTCACTTTTAAGAAAAACATGTCTCCCTGTTCATTGTCCTCTACAGACTGTAATTTTAAAACATTTTCAGTTTCTAAGTGAAACCTTAGAATAAGGTTACATTTTGTGCTAGGGAAACCATCCTGGACCACAGCTAAAAGATATGCAATGTTAAAATGGCTACCTACAAAAAAAGGAAGTGATTTGTACGTACGAATCGGAGCCTTCAGAATCAGATTCCTCATCACTGTGTCCTTCTGCCTTCCACCTCTTAAATCGATCTATCAGTTCGGTCAGATAAGAAGTCTTCTTTGAATTTTTTACGATGAATTTGTGTTTCAAAAGTTCTTTAGCTGTAGGGCGCTAAGGATAAAAGGAAAGATACATGGATATTTCTAGGGTCCTTATGATTACAAGGGGTGAAAGAAATCACTTTATTTTTTATTTTTATTTTATTTTTTATACATACAAGCTGGGGTACAGGCCAGAGGCGTGGGGCAGCGAGAGGGTTCACCAGAGACAGAGTGGGGAGCAGCACAGGCAGATCAGAAGTACACTGCTGAGGGGAGCAGCGGGCGAGGCAGGAGAGGTCTGCCGCACCATGTGGGATTCTCCCCGGTTGGGTGTCGAACTCGCGTCCACAGCACAGCGCTCAACCGCTGCGCCATCAGGGAGGCCCATAAATCACTTTAATTATTAGGCTGAAAAGTGCAAAAGAATGTGGACTTGAGGACAGCCACAATGCTGGACAACAGCTCTCTTTCAGATGGCTCAAGGCAACCTAATTCAATTCACTGCTCTGATACCAACTTGGTAAAGCCACATGCGCAAAAGGATGCCCTCCTACCAGCCAGTAGGAAGGCAGGGCCTTTTCAAGAACACACAAACACATGGCAGGATTTAGAAAATAAAGTAAAAATTTGAAAACATTGTAATGTAGTTTTATATTTTTTTATTACATTTACTGCAGATTTAAATAACATGAAAACTAGCAAGGCTGTAACTATTATTATGCACACACATTGTATGTTCCCCAGATTAATTACTTCTTCATCAAATACCAGTTCATACTGCATCTAAATACCAGTACCAGGTACTATGGGGATTTGTCCCCAGGCATTTGATAATTTTATCAGAACAGTCATTATCAATTTTAAAATTGTTACAGCAAACAGTCTATTCTTCTGTATTTCTAATCTCCAGAAGTCACTGGGCAGCTTTATTTTAAAAACAGTAAAACAACTGTAATTAAATTTGCCAAGAAAATGAGTGGGGCTCACTAGACTTCAGGGAAAGCACACGGCTTCATATTGGCACTTCCAAGCCTTGCATTAAAAACTAGTGAAAGCAAACATGACTTCGTAAAAAATAAAAACACAATTGAGTGGGCCTCCCTGGTGGCGCAGTGGTTAAGCGCTGCGTTGTGGAGCTGTCGGCAGTGGCGACGCGAGTTCGATGCCCGGCCAGGGAGATTCTCACATGGCGCGGCAGACCTCTCCTGCCTCACCCGCTGCTCCCCTCAGCAGTGTGCTTCAGTAGATCTGCCTGTTTTGCTCCCCACTCTGTCTCTGGCAAACCCTCTCGCTGCCCCACGCCTCTGGCCTGTACCCCAGCTTGAATATATAAATAAATCTTAAAAAAAATAAAATAAAAACACAGTTGAGTATTAAACATATACTTTAATAATGACATCCTATCAAATGAACTTTATTCCTCAAATTTCTCAAATTTCTTCCCCATGAAATATAAAATGATCAATTAAAATAAGGAAGAAGCTAGGGACCATGAAAAATAGAAGGTACAAGGGAAGGGGAAAAGGAACTAAATATTTCATTAAGAAATAATCATAACTAGGAATATAGAAAGAAGAACCAGGTTCCTGGATAGATATTAGAAAATTTTCACATGCATTGTATTCCCCAGTGTAGAAACAAACCACATTTGCTCTATGTAGATCTAATAATAGAAAATATGTACTCACAAATGATGGATCTTTGTTCAGGCAAGCATCAATAAACTCCTTAAAGGACTTAGTAAAATCTCCGACAAGAGTTGGAGGGTTGTTTTTCGGAATAAGAAACAGAACTCTCATTGGATGCATATCGGAGTTAGGAGGCTCTCCTTTGGCTAGTTCGATAGCAGTAATTCCCAAGGACCAAATATCAGCCTAAGGTAAGAGAAGAAAAAAGCATTACCTTGAAGCTCCATTTGTGCATAGTGCCACAAAATAGCCTGTGAAACTGATTGCTCACAGAGTATTAAAGTGTCTCCAAAAAGGTGATGCTAATGAATGTTTTTAAATTTAATTTATGGATTTGGAAAAAAGTCATCGGATTCCCTACTTCGTGCCAGGTAAACCAGACAAAAATCCCAGTTCCCAAGGGGTGATAAAAGACAGCTAAATAAATAAATAATAGGATGCCATATGGTTCAATGAAAAAAATAATAAAGCAGGGGGAGGGAATAAAGAATGATGGGGTCAAGAGGTTGCAAATTTGCACCGGATGGCAAGGGAAGACTCCTGTGTGGGTAATATTTAAGCAGAGACGTGACTGAGAGGAAGGTTATTACAGAGGGAAGGACAAGCACAAAGGTCCTGAGGCCAAGGGGTCCCTGCTGTTTTTGGAACAGCAATGAGATCACTGTGGCTAAAGCAGGTAGACTGTGGAGGAAGCTGATAGGACATGAGACTGGCGAGGCGGCCTAGAGCCAAGTCATGGACAGCTGTGTATGTGCCAGTACGGACTCTGGATTTTATTCCAAGTGGGATGGAAGGGCCGCTGAAGGGACTCGAGTCCAAATATTACCAGTATCAAGAGAGCTTATGATTTAGCAACAATATTTGCTGTAACTCTATATTTAAAAATAATTTTGAGGGAAGCAACATTAAGTCCTTATTAAAGTGGAGGGTATGCTATAAAAAACTTATTGAAAACAAAATTATTTGGATAAGTAGCACTTTACTTTTGAGTCATAAGCTGACTGCTGGATAACTTCAGGAGCCATCCAGAAAGGTGTTCCCACAAAGGTATTTCTTTTAATTTGTGTATCTGTCAGCTGGCCAGCAACTCCAAAGTCAGCCAGTTTGACATCTCCTTGTTCTGAGAGCAAGACGTTGGCAGCTAAGAGGAAGAAACAAATAAGGAAATAACTCAAGTTTTCTCAGAATGCATCTGTTTTTCTCAGGATCGTATTAGACTTTTGTATACCTTTTATGTCTCGGTGAATTTTCTTTTCTGAATGCAGATAATCCAGACCTTTCAAAATTTCCTTTAGCATGGTAGCTATCTGAATCTCATCAAACGGACCAGCTCGCAACTGAGGGGGCAAAATACACGTATGTAAGGAAGTGTGGAACAATCAAGTTCAACTGTGATATTATCTTTAAAATATGCGAATGGCTTAGAGAGATGAAACAGTTTTCCTTATTAAACTAATATTTAAATAAATGAGTAAAAAATAAGGAGTTGCATAAAAATTAAGTAAAAGGGATGAAAAGGTTTGGAAACGATTAGATGGATCTTGAAAGAATACAGACACTGTTGCCTACATATTAGCAACATATCCTGAGAGTAAAATATTTACATCAAGGATTTAACAAGTATGCTTAAATAATGTTAGAACTAGTTTTCTTTTCTTCAGATAGAGAAATCAATCACTTAAATTTTGGCATTTGTTGTTTAGAAGCTATTAAATATTTATACCGAACAGAGTTATAGATCAGACGGTCCATAAGGTTTCCACAGCAACCCAATTTGATCACATCATATAAATCAGCTCTAGTACAATTCTTAGCATTTATGTGATTCAATGACATTGTAAAACACACAGCCTTTTTGAGACTCAAATTAAAATTTTTACCCGAAATAAAATAATTAAACTATTCAGGCTTTCATTGTAAAAAAAAAAAAAAAGATCAAATCACAGAGGGAAAAGGTTTTTCAAATAAATGTAACACATTTCCCTTTTTTTCCCCATCCCTGTACCAAAGCCAACAGTTTCCAACTGGAATACAAGGAAAGCAATGATTAAGTTTCTGGAGAACTTGTAATGGAATATCTGAAAATCTCTCTTTAAAATAAATGGTTATTTTAAAATTCTGGTACCTCATAAAGCACAAACAGAGAACTGTACAATATTATTACAGGAAAGGGTGGGAATCTAAAGTCAGCGCGGCGGCAGAGTTCTGTTTGCTGGAAGGAGGGAAGCGGTGGCGAAAATCAAACATTGCCCACTCTGCCTCACACTGGGAGGGATTCACAGCTCTTTGGCACCTTGTGGATTTCATCTTTCATGAATGCCATATTTATTCTGAATAAAGGGCACTTTCATGTTGAAATTTAACAGCTTAAAATAGAACCTATGCTTCGGTCTCACCATTTAATATTAACTGTGGTCTGGGTATAGAGAATACTCCAGGGACTTCCCTAGTTCAATAGGTGCCTTTCCTGAGTAACATTATCTGTTTACTTTCCAGTCTATCAACTTCCACCCCAAAGTTTCTATTTAAACAGTAATGATTGAAGTCATTCTAAAAGCAAAATTGGCATATTATTTTATTGATTACTGGCAGTAAAATTCTCAGGTACTACCAAATAACTGAAAGATAGACATTATACTACGTAAGATTAGTGCTTAGTTTTACTGTTGACAAGGAGTCAAAGAAGGTTTACCCTCAATGATTTAATTGGGCAAGGTCCACATAAGGGGTACCAGCGAGCACTCTGAAGGACTTCTAAACATGACACTGCTAAACAAGTATACTCCTGATACTGATTTCTTAAATGTAAGTAAAAACAACTGAAAAGGGGCTCTTTACAGTCCACTAGCTTATATGGTGTATTTATGTTCAGTTTAAAATTCATTTATTTATTTATTCATTTATTTCATGATTCCAAATCTCAATAACTGGGTGCTGGACGAAATGGGAGGGCAACTCTGTGGCACCAAATGGGAATGGGGTGGCAGGATAGTTGGCTATTTCCAGTTCCTTCTTTGACAGAAAAGTGGCCCAAACTGCAAAGTAAAAATGTGTCCTTAGACATGCTGACAATGATTAGAAAGGGAGAAAAGTGGGAATTGGAAAGGGAAGGAAGGAAAAATTGACGGAACACAGATCATTTGTCTTTCCAATGCAATCTCTGGAGAGATACCGCCAATATCTTGGTCCACTGTCTTTGGGATACATAATTAACTCTATCTCTGATGACTGAAAACCTTGCCATGCTCATAATAACTAACGCCCCTGGGTCTGGGTGGCGTACTGGCCTTGGGTAATTTGGTCTGTTGTTAACTGAAGACATATGCGAGAGGGACATGCGCTCTCTCGGAGCCCATGCACTGCAGGCTCGGGGATTCTCGTTGCTTTGACTTCCGGTTGGTCCCCTAATGCAGCATGTTCTGCTATGGCTTCTCCTATAATCAGCAGATCATTTCCAACCTTTTCCTTGGTGCTCTTGTTTTATTCTGGTCACCTTATTATGTGTTGTTGTAAGTCCCTGCTATCCCTTTAGGAAAGAAGTGAGGGATAATAAATTCAGTAAACTAATGTGCAGCATGCTCAAAGTGTGTCCACATACAACAAATTTTTTCCAAGAATGGGAGGGAATGCTGAGGTACACACCATATAATGCAACACAAGTTACGAGCCGTCAACATATCCCATTAGTCTTGTGCTACTTTAGTGACAACTCTGCTCAACATTTTTGTTTTCTCTTGTCTTTGGAGCAGAGCCCCCCTTTTAAGCTTAATCTGTTGTTTGACTCCCCAAATGACAGTTTTCACTCATAAGAACTACACACAGAGAAGAAATAGCACATTTTTCATCATTTGCTCTCTTTACTAGTCCGGTTAAATGAGGTTTATAATTAAATCACAACAGTATTGAATTTTAGAGCTTAAAAAAAAACAAAACAAGAGAGATTACTAATCTAATTTTTCTTTAACATTTGTGGAAGTTAAGGCATAGGGATTATATGGCGTGCCATATATAGCCAGTTAGTCAAGGGCAGAGAACCAGGGCTAGGACCCAGGTCTCTTTTAGCCCAGACAGTGCTAATAATGCTTTAAGTTTGTTGAATTTATACTCACTGTTATTTGTTTTATTGGCTATAGATAACAAGAATGGCAGAATGAGATTAAGACCTCACAATCATTTCATTCAGCGATTCCTAATTTTGCCCAGTCTGCCTCATACTGGGAGGGATTTTTTGTCCAAAGTACTGGTAGGAGATATAGCTAGTATGAGTTATGTTTCAGGACAGGGTAAGGGGTACCCCGGGACCCCAAACCTGCCTGCTTTAAATGGGTTCTGTGTCTACCACATCAAGACAAAAACATACTCTAAAGCATAAGACCTTCACTGGAAAAGAACTTTAATACAATTAGTGTGCTCTAGAGAAAAGAGAAAAAGAAAGAACATATTTCCAAATCAAGCACCCAAAGTTACCCATCCCCTCGTGGGTAAATGCCCAGCCAAACAGGGTTGGTCCAAAAGCTTCCCACAGGTCTGAGGCACCTTCTGGTGGGGACCCTCAGGAAAGGGACAGAAGGGGCCTTTGGTATGTCTGGGACAAAAGGAGCAAAATCAAAATACAAGTCAAGATAAAGGCTGCCATTGTCAGCCTCCCCCTTGGTCTCTCACCCACATCTCTCTTTCTTTTAAGTGTCTCCTTTGGGCCTCCCTGGTGGTGCAGGGTTAGAGTCTCAGCGCTGTCAAGCTATTGTGAGCCACTGTAGCAAGAATTCTATCCCCAGCCAGGGAATTGACATATATGGTGCGGCAGACCTCTCCTGCCTTGCCTACTGCTCCCCTCAGCAGTGTACTTCAGTGCCGCCTGTTCTGCTCTCCACTCTGTCTCTCAGCCCTCCCCTGACACACACACCCCAGCTTTTATATGCATAAATAAACAAATCTTTAAAAAAAAGTGTCTCCTTCCATGTTCCCCAAGTCCCTGCTACAAGTCCAAGGCCAAGAAGCAAGTGCAGTTTCTTCACATCTCCCGGCTCCACGAGCCTCCCTCCTCTAGGTCCTCTTCTTGCTCTCCTTTCCTTCTCAGTCTTTTCTAGCTTCTCCTCCCTGCTCAGCTCCACCCTTCCTTAGGGTGGGGCAAGGAACCTGGAACCTCCCTTTTCCCTTGGGAGCACCCTGTTACAGTTAGGCTGGGGCAGTGTTTAATGTTTAACATTGCTATCAGTGATCGAGATAAAAGCAGTAGACTAGCTATGGCAGTGCCTACAAAACAGGGGGACCGGCTAAGGTAAATTTGTGAGACATTTGGAACGGCTTCCTAATATTTAAAAAGTGGAAGAACTGTGAAGCAATTGTGTGGTTTCTTGGGGAGCTAATGAACAACTCTTGTATAATAAAACTAATGTGAAGAGACAAATAGAAATGAGATCATTTAACTCCAAGAGGAGAATATGAGGTGAACCCATATTCATGAAGGGTTATTATACCTACAATACCAGTTGTATTCTCTCATTTTCAGAGGAAAGAGAGAAAAAATGAACACAAGCTTTAGGATATAAAAATTAGACTTGAAACAAGGAAGGATTACCTAACTTAGCAAGTGATTAAACTGTGATTAATTCCTAGACGGAGATAAGGAGTTTAATTACCATTTCTTTAGAATAGTTGAAGTAGGGCCCTATCTAAAAGAAAAGAAATTCAACTACAGTCATTTCTGTTCATAGGACTATTTGAAAATTTGGACTCATTGGCAGTCAAGATTAAAGCCTTTTAAAAATATTTCATCACTTTCACTTAGGAAAACTCATTTCCATTTAAAAAAAGAATTAAAATATTACTCAGTGACCTTACTCATCAAAACACTTTTTAGAAGCAGACACTTCTCTCATTTCAAAAGTAGAAATATGCTAATAAAGTATAAGTCAATAATATCAAAGAAGTAAGAAAGCTTTGAAATAATTGAATACAACTTTGTTTCAGAGGCCATCCAAATCTATGAATTTGTCTTTCTGGTTGATAGTGCCAGATTCAGCTAAGAACAGAGTGGTCCCATAGCCTCACAAATCGGCAGCCAGCGCAGGGACCAATGACACAGCAAGCTACCCCCACTAGTTCACATTGAATTGTAAATACGATATTGTATTAGTAAAGAGTTTAAAGGGGGGGGAACATCATTGATAAAATCACACTAAAAGGAAAAAACAAGCAGTGTTTCTCAAAGGCATTTTTGGGCATGGACACATTTTCGCAAGGTGGAAATTTCCCTGTACACTGGAGGGTTCTAGCATGCTGATCCTGCTCACAAAAATAGCACATGATATGATAACCAAAAATGCCATCACATTTCCAAGTTCGCAATAGAAGCCAAAGAGAACTCTGGAGAGCACTGGGTCTATAGGTCTACATGGTCAGAACCCCAGAAACACTTCTAGTGACAGTTATCTGAGTTAGGTATTACTTTTTTAAGATTTATTTTTATTTATTTATGCATACAAGGACTGGGGTGTAGGCTAGAGGTGTGGGGTGGGAGTGAGAGGATTCACCAGAGGCAGAGTGGGGAGCAGAACAGGCGGATCTACTGAAGTACACTGCTGAGGGGAGCAGTGGGCAAGACAAGGAGAGGTCTGCTGCGCCTTGTGGGTTAGCTCCCTGGTCAGGGATTGAACTCATGCAGCAGTGGCTGTCGATAGCTTGACAGTGTTGAGACTTTAACCCCTTCACCACCAGGGAGGCCCCTAGATATTATTTTAATCTATAAAGCACAGTACTTTCAGGAAGAAGTTTGTAGTCAAACTTCAAAGTGACAACGACCATAACCCACCCATTCCTAATTTGGGAGGCTTTGTTTTACTAAGCTATTTGCATTTCTTGTTTGTTCTCAGAAAGACAGCAACAAACTCCAGGCTGGAATACATCTAAAACTCAGTAAGGGTCGTGGTCCTGAGGAAAGAGTTTAATCTGAACACATTAACTGCAGTGGCCACTTAGTTCACCCAAAAGTCATTGCTTCTTCCAGTTAAAAGAAAAAAGAGTATGGATGTGTGTGTGTGTGTGTGTGTGTGTGTGTGTGTGTGTGTGTGTATAATTATATAACAATACTTACAAGGTCCAGTGCTGAGCCGCCACCCAAGTATTCCATTATTATCCATAATTTTGAACCCTATAAAAGCCATGAAACAATTGAATAATTACAAACTCAAGTCAAATAACACAGCAGAATAAATGTTCAGCCTGACATACTCATTCACTGGCTCTAAAATACAGGTTTCAAGTTGATTGCTTGGAATGCAGAATATATTTTTCCATGGAACATTAAAATGAAAGTAAAGTTCAGAATCTTCACCAACCTCTACTTCTTTAGCCTGTGGTATTGCTAAAAAAAATGACGACTTATCGTTTGTGATTCTTGGACTCTTAGTGACTTTCATCCAACCAAGAAAAAAAATAAGCGAGAACTTTAAATGACCTTCTTGATGAATGATATGGAAAAGAAGATGTACATTAAAGGGTAAAGAGACCAATGGACACTTGTTCAAACTTCGAATGGGACTTCTGGATTTTCCTGGGTGACTCTAGACTATGAGGACACAGTATATTGTGCCTTATTTCCACTTTTGGCATTTGTTTTAATATCCTTAACAACTTTTATGAGCCATGATTAATGGACAATTTTGGCATACCTACAGGACGTAAGAATATTGTTTTTCTTCTCTCTAAGGTAAATGGGTAAGAGGAAAGAAGTATGTGGCCTAAAGAGCATATGATTGCTTCAGATAGAATTAACTTGACTGAGAGCTGTACAAGAGAAAATGGTGTTCCTGGGGGCCAGGTACATGTAAAAGAATTCCAGAGCTGTCACACGTGTGTACATGTATACACACACACACTCACACACACACACACAGAGTTCTATCAGATAAAAAAATTGGAACAGACCATTAAATCTTTTTTTTTCAGCTATAGCTTGACATGCCCAGGACACCCCCTCTCTGTACCAATTTATGAGTGGTATTCTCTGAATTTTTGTGGGACCACACACTTGACTAGACATGGGATGACTGGTTTTACTGGACTGCTATGGAGACAAGTTGTGAATCGCGTATGTTTCAAAAGTCCATTTTTAAGTAAGATGTTTGGAATTTTGAAAGCAAGCATTTTCCAAAAAAATAATATCTAGGTTCCTGGGATGGTCCCCCCAAAAGACAATTTAATGCAAAGATATATGTAGCATAGCATGAAGAGAATCGGAGATGCGAACTACTATTTTTACCATGTTTCTGGGGGTGGGGGGGTAATGCTGCCAGGGAAAAAAATAGGTTCAGTGCTGTGCTGCAACTCAGGGTGCCAGGAGCACATTTCTCACCTTTACAGCACCTGTTGTGGGAGGACGATTGATTCTCAAGCTACTGCTGGTAGCCCTCACCTCTACAATCTCTGGAAGTACTCAGGAGCTCAATTTACAATTTCCAAATCTCCATGAGGCTGGGGCTTTATTACGACAGAAAATGGACTCCCAAACATGCTGGTGAGGGTTTGGGTGACAGTGTAATGTGGGGAGTGACATATGCCATAGGGCTACGGACAAGAGAGGGCGGGCGCAGGTCAGTTAAGATGAAGGGTTTCTATTTTCTTCGATATTATGAGAGAGGGGAATAACATCGGCCCTCTGAGACCTTCGAATCTCGACAGTCACTCTCTCCCACTCCAGCAGGTGAGCTTGAACTGGAGAAATAGCTACGAGGATCTGTCAGTGGCAGTGTCCACGGTTGGATAGGGAGAAATAAGTCCCTATAGTAAACGGGGAGGGAGAGGCGTTCCAGCAGTGGAGCGTGGAATCTTCTTTTTATGTCTAGAAGTTAGGCACTGAGAACCTGAGCATTGGGAAGCTGGTGGCTTTCCTTCAAGGAAAGAGGAAGGCATTTCTCACCATGCTGTAGGGCCCAAGAGGGTTTTCTTTTGACACCAATTTGATTCTGATAAGTACTATATGCCACCTTATGCACTCAGACTTCTGCATTAAGTTGACATTTAGAAGAAGAAGATCTCAAAAAATATAGTTATCAATCTGGCAATTCTGCATGAATGGAATGCATGTTAACCAATTTAAAAATGATGTTTCTTTTGGGGGGCACCAACTCAAAACAGAAATTTAACAACTGTCTGTTCTTCACCTCTAAGTATTCATAGAAAGCTTGAAATATTATTGAAGTCATGACTAAGTAAGTAACTTCCAGGTCTGAAAACAAGGCTTCCTTCCTCGTAGCAAGTGAGATGTTCCATGGAACCAGGTCTCTTCTGAGATAGGTAGGGAACCAGCTGCCAGCAAGCTTTTCTGGCTACCTCCTTCCGATCGCCACTTCTGGAGGCAGGCCTCACTGGAGGTGGCCATAGGAAGGCAGGCACAGGGGCTGCCAGATAGGCATGGGGATGGAAGCAAGGCCTGAGTGGGCATAGGGAGCACAGGCTAGGTGCTGGGGCTGCTCCTTGCTCAAGGAAGCTTAATCCACAGAAGCTCTTTTGACCAGTTCCTTGCTCCCAGTAGGTCTAAATGCAAATGCCAATCACAGACATAAAAACAAAACCAAAACGCTAGACAAAATGTTTGTATCCTTTTGAGGGACTACAATTTCTACCTTTGATTTCTTATAAAAGATATTTGGGTTAGAGAACGCAAGTAAATCTCTTTGGTTTGCTTTTATATAATTTAAAAGGCTAAGAGGATATCTATATAATGGTTTACAATTCTAGAGGGCCCGGTGACTGTAAGCCATAACCATGTATCCGGCCCATTTAAGCATAGGAAGTCCCTGAAGGAAAAACACTTCTCCAGTTATAAAATGATCCCCGCATTTGAACAATGGGTTGGGGGAGCAAGTTTAAAGTCCTTCATCCACATGGGTGGTCAGTCAGGGGTTAGGAAATGGGCTCTGTTCCAAAATTCAGGCAACATAAAGAGTGCTCCAGAGTGGTGCTGTTTACTGGG
>PVIJ01004055.1:0-72344 GCA_004024925.1 Scalopus aquaticus | reverse complement strand
ATGCATTTGAGAGATCATTATTGTACTATATATCAAATACATGTTGGATTAAGTGGCTTGGTCTGTGAGTCCAAGAGCCAATCATAACACTGAGCATATAAACCAGCACATATAAATGAAGGAAGTGAGCCAAGAAAGGACAAACGTTGTGTTGTTCTCTTTCTGTGAGGGACCTAGAGTAGTGAAGTCCACTGAGACAGAAAGTAGGATTCTGTTGACCAAGGACTTGGTGAGGAGGGGTGGGGGAGTAGTTTACTGTGTACAGAGTGTCAGCTGAGGAAGAGGGGAAGGTTCTGGAGATGGTCCTGGTGCTGGTCGCACAACAGAGTGAATGAACTGTACACTAAAAATGGTTAAAACAGGAATTTTTATGTTGCATATCTTACCACAAAAAAAAAAACAAACAACAACCAGATGTACAGAATTGCAAAGGACAATTTACCTTACAAAGAATATGGTCAGATAATTTATCACCTCTGAATTATTTTCTTCCAGTCTATAGTGACTTGTTTATATCCTTCTTTCACCTCTCCAGCCCCACTGAATTCATACTCAAGATCCAGTTCAAATGCTACTCCCCAATTTTAGGGCTATTACAGCCATAGAAAAAAGGCTCAAACTAGGCAAGTTAGAGATGCCTACCAGGGGCTGAGGAAAGAGGCTGGAACTAGAGACACGAATTTGATTTCCTTTCAGTTTTATAAGAAAATTCCAAGAAAAGTTTTTAAAAATTAAAGAATAGTTCAGAAACTTTCATCATATACTGGAAGGAAGCACACACAAGCCTCAGGGGAAAAAATGAGAAGGCTACAAAGTGTACAGACTATTCTGGAACACTCTGGATTATTTTATTTGAATTCAATTCTTTTTGAGGGGGGGATACATATCAGTAGAGGTGGTAGGTAGAGGGGACATATTTCCTTAACAAAAACAGAAATCTAAAGGCAATCTGCAGCAGCAAACAAAGGCATGGTTTAAATTCTGTTCAATGCCTGAGTGAGCTTTAGTTTAAGATTTACATCAACTGGAAAAATATTTAAAGATTATAAAAGATTCTTCCAATTTTATGAAATCTAAAGGGAAGGGCTTGCTTATTTTAGCACTCTTCATAAAGAGTATCATTGTCTCAAGAAAATCAGCAGTGGACTAAAATGAAAGGAAAATACTGTGGTCATACTGATGTGTTTGTCTGGCTTTTACTCTTGTTTTTAAAAATGAAGTTGTACAGTGAGTTGAGTCTAAATGAATACCTAGTGCATTTCTGCATGTCTCAAGGAAATCACTACAACTGCAAACAGCTACAGGGAGCATATAATTTTCTCTCAAATGCAATCACTTTTCCTCTAGATTACAGTGAGGTCTTGCTTATGCATGATATTCTGGGTAAGGACAACCTGAGAAAAACCCATTCCAATGTTACTCAATTAACTTGACTTACAAAATCCCCCATGTCTCCTGAAATGGAAGGACGGGCCACAATAAGAACATAAGTTGATGGATAATGCAGTTTCCTGATGGTACTTAAAGGATATGGCCTTGAATTGCATTGACTTCATTAAACAGAACCCTGTCATATTTGATGTGATTTGTTTTTTTAGAAAAGCAAATCCATAAAATCATACTGTTTTAATATAAATGGAAAACAAACAAGTTGGTAAATTTAAGATAGTAATTTAAATAAATGTTAAGGTTGTAAAATATTTCCTTCCTTTTGTCTATATATATGTATAGAAATATACACTCACATTTATTTACTTTAATGTAAGTAGATTCAGAACAAAAATAATAGCAGACAGCTGTAAATTTCTATGATTTTATCATAAAACACCATCTTTTTCAGACTAGTCTTTCACACAGACTTTAATTAATAATGAAAAAGGAGACAGAAATAATTCAGTTTATTCCTTTAGAAAGACATCTAATTTTCTATCACTGAATAGTGTAAGTCATGATTTGAACAAAACAATTAGTTTAATTTGTTTAAAGTATTTCTTGCATAACTGGTAAATTTTTACTATAAGGGAATATTTTAATTTGAAATATTAGAAATAATACAAACAGAGCTACAATTCATTTTCTACAAGAGTTCTAAATGTAAATAAACACAGGCTATAAGCAACCAATAAAATAGTTAATACCATGCCAGTACGCATTTTCAATATAATAGAGAACAGCTCATTTGAAAAAGGGTTTATTTAATATTTTAAGTCAGTTACCAAAAATAGCTTATCTGTTACAGGTGTCTAAAAATAGCAAGGGTTCAAGTTTGCTCCAGAGTGGGTCTGGAATTACCAGGATTCAATAGAGAAAGAGTAAACCAGAATGAACAAACAACAAAAAGAAGCGCGCGCACACACCCCCCCCCCCAACAATCGCAACCACCACCACCACCAACATATTCCTGGCATTGCAGACAACGAAGCCTGCTATGGGAATTAGGAGGAGGACCGAAAGAAAATGAGGAACCTCTCATACGATTCCTAAACAAGAATCTGACTCACTAAATAAGCTTTTAAGGAAAGTATAAGAAACAAAAACATGTCACGGAGAATCAAAAAATAATGTATACAGTAAAATAAAGTCATGATTAACACTTAGATGCAAATTGGATAAAAATCACCAGTAGTATCATCTCTTCTTGGAAGCCTTTCCTTCACAACATTCTCCCCCCTTATTTGCACTCCCTCTGTAACTTGCTCACAAACCTGCACCATTTTAGTATAAATTGGGACTGTGAGCTTGTTAATGGCAAGAGTGAGTTGTTCCTTTTTATATTTCCAGGATCTAGTACACTGTATGACACATAGTGACTGGCTGTAATGATTCATCATATTGTGCATTCATTCTACATTCATCTAATTCATGCCATATTACAATAAATCAGGCTTTGTAAAATGGCCGTGAAATTGATGATTGGTTTCTATGTCAGTATTAACTAATACACAGAGATGATCCTCAGGTGTCTTTGGTCAGCAGAGCATAAAAAGATAGCATTAATTTTCATGCAGGCCCACAGCTTGGTGAGTTAAAAACACACTTTGGCCTAGAAATAGATGAATAATAAATAATACAAACAACCCCCCCATAAACCCCGAAAGTCTGAGCTCTAAAAAATATACTGCTTTCCTTGAAAAATTTCAACCACTTTAAAAACTTTTCACTTTACAACAATTTAGACTCTACCCTGAGTATGGTTTTTTCCTACTTATGTATTCCTCACATTTCAAGTCATAAGTCCTGACTTCTAACTTTGGAACCCAAGAAAGAACTCTTGTGTTTTAGTAGCCAAAAGGTATTCTGTTGTGTGGATGTGTAAAATCACCATCTGCTGGGACTAAAAATCTCATATTTGAGGGTGTGGGGAAGGACCCAATATGACTCAATTTAATTCCATTTCAATAAATACATAGCATGTGCATCAGATATGCCATATCCTGGGTTAAATGATGCAAAAATCAAGACTAGTCAAGCTAAACTCTGCCTTTATGAGCTCACGACATGGAGGGAGAGGGAGATGTGGCAGTAACTACCATAACTCAATGGAATATGTGCTATACTTACATATTCCATCAGTTCTGAAGCTGAGACAGACTGGACATTCGAGAATAATGTGTGAAAGCCCAAGAGGATAGCTCTTTCCTGACAAAGGATATGTCTCAAGGACCAGCTGCATTTCTGCACCTCCATCAAGCCAAAAGTTCAGGTGTGGAAAAATGGCACAGCGCAGCACTGGGATGCACGCAGGATACAACTGCTAAATCTAAAAACAGTCTATCTGGCTCTCTAAACCAAGCTGGATTCTGCCTGGAGGCTGAAGACTGCCAAATCCTAAATTAAGACATTGCCTTCGAAAAATAGAATTAAAAAGAGAAAGAAAAGCTTATAATGAAAATACCTTATGACTTAAATACTATAGCACGCACATTACCTTCAAATATGATCCATAGTATTTCGTTACATATGAACTGTCGCACTGGCTCAAAACAGTTATTTCTTGTTGAATGTCTTCAATTTCATCTTCGGCTTCCTCGAGGTCTATGATTTTTATAGCAACCACTTGCTGGGTACGATTATCAATTCCTTTAAAAACTTCTCCAAAGGAGCCTTTACCAATGCGTTCTAATTTTGTGAACAGTTCTTCTGGGTCAGCTATATTATTCTAAGGTAGTTGGGGGAGACAAAGGAAAGAACACAAATGGTTAGCATCAAATTTGTTTAACGAAGGGAAATAAGTCACACAAGACAATAACATATTTTTATTTTTTTTGAGATTGTAATGACTTTATTCAAAGTATATAAGTAAATATATTTACTTACATACATATTATATCATCATTCATTTTTGTACAATGTATGCTTGTATGCTTTCTCCTTTTAGGTGTAGGCCCCCTAAAATTCTCACCACCCGTTCGCCTGTGAAACCAGCACCATAGTCCCTTACGCTCTTCCCTCCCATTTTGACCCCTCTTCCTCCCCCTCCCTTACAGAATGTCTCTGATTAAGGGTTGCCTGATATTTTAAAAAATTTATTATTATTGAATAACACATTTTCAGGGCACACCAACCCCCTTCACTGTCCACATGTGCATTGTTAGAACAACTGTAATCCTAAGGGGCCAGTTTATTCTCCACTGCATCGCCCACACTAATTTGCCTTAGCCGATTCCATTCTCACAAACAATCCCATACAGCATGTATTGTCTCTAGTACATTTAAAGGCTTGGGACACTTTTAAAATAAAGCAGCTGATTATACATTTGATCAAGGACTAGCAAGGTGGAGAGAGAGCAAGAAAAACATCCATCCACTTCCACACACAGCTGCACTTCTCACATTTTTTATTTTGGGACTGAATCTCCTCAGGCAAAAGCTTAACTTTCAGAGTGGATGGAATCACACAGACAAGTTTTTCATGACTATTAACTCTCTGACTACCTGAGGAATAGAGATTCCTGCCCTACTTACCAACCCTTGAATCTTGGACAGATTATAACCCAAGCTCTAACTCTTCATTCCCCACTGTACCATCTTCTTAAACCAAACCATCCTGATGTTACTAAGACAGATTTTCTTTCTGCTTTTAGTGCAAGAGCCAAAGTCAGGTAAATAAGTGGGAAATATCCCGAGTCATGCAATGAAAAAAACCACGTATATAAAGAAGCGATTATTCACGTCACTTTTCTTCACAACCTCTAAGAAAATCAAGTCAAATCAGCTCACCACACAAATCAAACAGCCTTTCAAAAACATGAAAATTTCCAATTTTTTAAATCTCTATTACAGAGTTACAATTTACCACTATATCTGTGTTTGTATTGTGGTTTCAAAAATGTAGCCTATGAAGGAGCTCTAAGTTCTGGAGCGGCAGACAGGAGGAACCGCTAAACCAACTTCATGATTTACAATTAATGGTAGATGATTTACACATGCCCCACAGAAACGAGGTTATGAAAATGAAAACCTCACAGTGGATCCACCTCAGGACATCCTCACTATCCCTGACCTCCTCCACCTTTGCTGTGCTTGGATTTGGATTTTTCAGCTATAAGTACACTGCTCCTAACGGAAGGAATCACCACTACTAAAACAACAGTAATGACCTTTTGGTATGGAAATACAATTAGGACGTCCAAAAAGGAAAAAAATATAAGATCATCTTGCTTGTCTTCTTTTGAAAGCCAGGGGCAGATGGAGGAAGCTTCCTGCATGCTGAAATCACAGAATCAACGGTCTAGAAGTCTTCAAGGTTCACCTGCACACTTTAAAAATGCAGATACCCAGGAGGCGCCCCAAGCCATTCGTTCAGCGATTGGTGTGCTTTGAAAGCACCCTGAACTACTTTTAAGGGTGCCATGTTGGCTCCAGTCTTGAGATCGGTGTTTGGGAACCACGGAGGAGACAGATCTGCAATTTGTATCCTTGATCACAGGGAACTCATTACCCCTCTTTTCCCCGGGCAAGCATGTGGCTCTCTCCTAACTGCACACGTAAGTTGGACGACTTGGAGAAAAAAATAGAACCAAGAGGCTTAGGCATTTATACATCCATACCTATCCTTTAAAGATCATCTTTAAAGTTAGTACCTATGCTCAGGTAAGCCTAGAAATGCAATATTTACCAAAGCACATGCAACATACCCATACTCTGTGTATTTATTACTGAACTTTTTTTTTTTGCCCAAGAAGGTCTAAGTAATAATGGGATATGTGAATGGTTAAGATTTAACTGATGACAATTTAAGGTAACAGGTAACACTGACTAAGAGTAAAAGTTTAATGCTAGTTAGCTATTAGAAAATGGGTACAAATTGTTGGGGGAGATGCAGAGGAGAAAACTGTTGGCCTTGATCTGAGGGTCTCTGGCTGGGTCTGAAAATTAAACTCACATGACACATTGACAGGAGAGAAGCATATGAACGTAGGGTTAAACCTGTGAGCTCTTAGGCTGGCTTTGATACAGGGCGGCAAGTTGAAATAGGGCAAAGATACAAGTTTAGTCAACTGGGGCAAACAGCAAAACCTGTTTGCTCAAATTCTTCTTGGCACCCCCCTTCCTCCGTTTGAGTCCCTCTCACATGAGGGTCTCGTAATGTGCTTCAGGGAAGACGGGGGGGGGGAGGGTTGTGGGTCAAAGGGATTTTCTTGCTTCTTTCATAGCACTGGAGGATTTACATTTATTTTGAGGTAACTTGATTTATCCTTATATACATACTTTGGGGTTGTGTCTTGAGCCCCATCGGGGGGCATTAGGAACAAGTGATCAAGAAAAACAAGAAAATTGTAGCTAGAATTAGAATTTGCCTTGGAGTTCTAGCAGAATGGAGACATGAAGAGCTAAGATTTGGGAAAAACAAAGAGTCTAGTTTCTTTGAAGCTGAGGTAGCTAAGGAAGCCCTCTAGTATGCAGCTGAGAGTGAAAACATTAGTAGACTTAAGGGAAAGGATGTGTATGTGGCCAGGAAGGGATAGCACAGGCGTTCTGAAAAAATCTTTTAAGAACCAAGAACCAGGATGAGCAACACTGACCTCAAACTAGGTTTTGCACTTGCTCCCCTACCTTAATAAAAGCCTTACTGTGAACGCTCTCCGATGAGCTGCTTACTGCACTTTATAAAGACTGAAAGAGCTATCAGTGACTCACTGATGAGGAGGGGTATAGAGGAAATAACGGGTAAAATGTGCACTAGCTAAATCTTAAAAAAAAAAACAAAAACAACAACACTTAAGGGCCTCCCTGGTGGCGCAGCGGTTAAGCACTGCACTGTGGAGCTGTCCCCAGCGCGATGCGAGTTCGACGCCCAGCCGGGGAGAATCCCACCTGGAGCGGCAGACCGCTCCTGCCTCGCCCGCTGCTCCCCTCAGCAGTGTATTTCTGATCTGCCTGTTCTGCTCCCCACTCTGTCTCTGGTGAACCCTCTCGCCACCCCACACCTCTGGCCTGTACCCCAGCTTGTATGTATAAATAAATAAATCTTTAAAAAAATGTGCACTAGCAAGGCTTAAAAAGGAAGATGTCTTACTCCCTTCAAACTCTCAAGTGGCAACACAATGAGAGACCTGCAGTGAGCTCAGGATGCCCCAAAAATCAGACTAAAAGCTTTTTTTAGCCTAGTGATGTATTAAAAACTAGAGATAGCCCCAGTTAACTACCTATTTTAGTTGTCCAGATTAGCTCTCCCAAGCTAAAGAGGAAACGTTTTTCTGGATTTCTTCCAGGTCTCTACTATTAGTTGTCATCGAACAAGTAGAATGGTTCCAGGACCCTTAAATTAAATGAGTTCTACTGCGGCTGTCTACGTTAGATTTTTCTTTTTCTTTTTTTTTTTTAACGTTAAGATTTTTCATTTGCCAAGAGAACACTGCCTGAAAAGTTTGTCGAGCTCTTCCCAGTCATAATACTTCCAGAAGTAAAAAAAGATTAAAAGCACGCCCAGAGTTCGAGACCACAGGATAGTATCTTTTTAAAGTGTTATATATGATCCAAGAACAATCGACTTCTCCCTGCACAGAACTGTTAACAATCAATCCACCATCTCAGCACCAGCACTTACTTCTATGTCCCAGGCTAACACCATCAAGGTGAGGTGATTTATGTCAAAATTATGGTAGAGATGGGGAGAGGTTAAAACAGAAAACAGAAATCCTGGAATTAGAAGAATTACAGAATGTTTGAGGTGAGCAGGAACTTAGCAAATATCTGATCCAAAATCTATTTTTATGGGGAAAAATTACTGTAACCCAGAGAGGTTATAAATTTGTTCAGATATATCAAATAGTTAACGAATGACAAAGCTCAAATTTGAACCCTGATTTTCTGACTCTTAAGTCTGAGGTTCTTTGACTACAGCTTAATTTATAAATTAAACTATACTCTTTTGATATAAAACCAAAATTATTTTTCATCACAGACAGATCACACAGCTGCCCAATGTCTACTTAGTAATATCTTCTTCCTTCCTTCCTTCCTTCCTTCCTTCCTCCCTCCCTCCCTCCCACCCTCCTTCCTTCCTTTCTTTCTCTTTCTTTCTTTCACATTTCTCCTCCACCCCCCACTTTATTGAGGTAACATTAGTTTACACCACTATATATGATTTAGGGGAACAGGTTCGTACCTTGTCAGACGTATGTTACTACCCACCTCCACCACCCACACATCCTTTACCAAAGAACATTGTGCCCCACTCCCACCTATTCTCTCCTTATAGTAGCCTCAATCCTGCAGTCATATTTCTAGGGTTTATTTTGGTTTTGTTTTGTTAATTCCTTTTTGTTGTTGTTGACTGTTTGCTTTCTCTCTATTCCACTTATGAGTGAAATCATCCAGTATTTTGTCTTTCTCCTTCTGACTTGTTTCACTTAACATCATCCCCTCCAGTTCCATCCATATTGTTGCAAATGGCAAGAGTTCACCTTTTCATAGCTGAGTAGTATTCCATTGTGTATGTATAACACATGCACTGATCTGTTGATGGGCATTTAGTTTGCTATTGTAGTGATTATTATTAGTTATTGTACATAGTGTTGTAATGAAGATAGGACTGCACATATCCCGTTGAATTAGTGATTTTGTACTCTTCAGGTAGATTCTTAGTAGTGGAATTTCTGGATAATTGGTAGATCTATTTTGAATATTTTGAGGACCCTCTGTGCTATTTTCCATAAGGGGTGGACCACCAATAGTGTACAAGTGTTCCTTTTTCTCCACACCCTCACCAGCATTTGTTGATTCTGATCTTTTTGATGTGGGCCATTCTCACAGAAGGAGATGTCTCATTGTGGTTTTCATTTGCATTTCCCTGACAATAAGTGGTGATGAGCATTTTTTCATATGTCCATAGGCCATCTGTATGTCCTCTTCAGAGAAGTGTCTATTGAGCTCTTCTCCCCATTTTTTGGATTGGATTCTTTGTTTTCTTTTTGTTGAATTGTATGTGTTCTTTGTAGATCTTGGATATTAGCCCCTTGTCAGATGTATGATGTGCAATATTTTTTTCTCATCCAGTATGGTAACATCAGTTTTAATGATCATTTATTTAGCTGTACAAAAACGTTTTAGCCTGATGTAATCCCATTCACTTATTTTCTTGTTTTCCTTGCTGTTGGAGTCGAGTCCCCAAGGACATCCCAAAGCCAATGTTATGGACTGTTGTGCTCATGTTTTCTTCTATGTATTTTATAGTTTCTGGTCTTATCCAAGTCTTTAGTCCATCTTTTAAAAGACTTATTTTTATTTATTCATGCATACAAGAACTGGGGTGTAGGCCAGAGGTGCGGGGGGAGGGGGTGAGAGGCTCCACCAGAGACAGAGTGGGGAGCAGAAAAGGCAGACCTACTGAAAAACACTGCCAAGGGGAGCAGTGGGTGAGACAGGGGAGATCTGCTGCGCCATGTGGGTCAGCTCCTGGCCAGGGATTGAACAAGTGCTGCAGTGGCTGGTGACAGCTTGATCACTGAGACTTAACCCCTGCACCACCAGGGAGGCCCTTTAATCCATTTTGAGTTAGAACTTCACATTTAAAGACTATGAAAAAATTTAAACTCAAAGGAATTTGAAAACTTAAAATAGGAATTTCTTATTTTTCCACATGATTTCTTATAATTTTTGAACCACTATATAATTGACAAATATTTGTACATATGCACAATTACCAAATACTTCATATTACAGTCAACAGAGAAGTGACCTGTATGTAATTTTGACCTTCTGGCAAAGTCACTATACTCAGCCTATTTTTTTCTTCTTCGTATCAGTAACTAGTCTAGAATGGGCTAGCCTCTAGAGCATGGGAGGCAAGGTAGCGGTGCTATTCCATACCAGGATTCCCATAGGATCTGGTGTCCAAGAGCCAATGGCTCCAATTCCAGTTTTATCAGTGATTTATTGTAAACTTCAATAACCCTTAACACTAAGATTTTCTGCTTCATTCTTTAAAAAAGATCTTCAAATTGATGAAATTGTGCAAGAATTAAAGTACTGTTTTCATGTTACATTTTATGTAGGCATATAACTGTCCCAATGATCATGTAATCCGTAGATTGCTTTAATAGTTGGAAGAATAAAACAAATTCCTCACACATTTTTCTAAGTTTTTGAAGAATGTCACATTAGCAGAGTATTTCTCTACTTTGTACAACCTCAGCTTCATATTACAAGTACCTAATAAAATTTTATGCAATTCTTAAGAGACCTCTGTGATTTATATTTTGGAAATAAAATATTTAACTTCACTATATTTTGCATATGACAGAATAAGAACTGGGATAAAAACGAATGATGTTTGTATAATGTTTCAAATGAAACATAAAGAATGGATCTTGAGGACAAATTTCTTCAGGTGGTCAGTTGTTTGGGTTTGCAATTCCATGAACATGAGAACTCAAAATACTTGTCTATATGCATAAAGAGAATGTCTTTAGTTTACCTATTTTTATAGCATGCTCATATTTTCACATCTCTCTCAAAAGTTATTACAACTTGTTTTTGTAATAGAAAGTCAAACTGCCCAATTACATGTATATGCAACGGGATAAATGGAAGGTAATCAGGAATCCACTTTCAACAACCCTGGGCTTCCTTGAAGTCATCACACAGTATTTGATCAACTCACACTTGAGTTTAAGTGGTGAGTAAGAACTCACCCACTTAAAAGACAGTTTTGAGATGGATGAGGCAGCAGCTAGACAGTCCTAGTCTTAAGGTCAAACCTAAAGTCAAAGGTCGCACATAGTATTATTTTGAACTCTCAAAGCACCAATTTAAACATAGCCAATAAGGTGCATAACAATAAGAAAAATGTGTTCATAAGAGAGAAATAAAATTATACTTATAAGTACTTTTTTCATTTTCCCTTTATTTTATTATTCCTATTTTTAAATGCACCTCATTAGCAAAAATACTTACAATGCAAATATTTTAGTAAAGGATAACTTTGTTAAAATTATTACAAAAGGTTTTGACATAGCTTCATGAATAACAGCAGTTTCAGGAGTTTCTTCTGATTAATAATTTTGAGTCTACTTCATCTTTAAGAACAAAAGAATAATTGATAATATTCCTTCATCTTAATTCCTCCTACACAAGAGAGGATAAAATAAGAGCTTCCTCTGCTTTCTAACTTACATTCTTCTCTTTACCCAAGCTCAGATCACAGGAAAAGAACAATGAAGTAAGGGGGACACATTCTGAGATGCGAAAAATGTGGTACTTTACATATGCTTGTAAGAGAGTTCAGTTTCCAATTTGGTAAAGAATGAAACATTGCTTTGCTTCTACATACCACTTTTTTTTTCCTAAAGAACAACAAAATACAGAAAGAATGAGAAGAAATTTCACCATAACTTTCCCCATCTAAGAAATCCTCAAGCAAGAGACAAAGTCATAACAAGAAGCATTTTTATTAGCTCCATTTCCCTGCTGCTGTAATTGAAAGTAGAAATGTCAGATGATTTAGCTCCTCCAGGTAAATCATTTTTGAATCTAAGACTTCTTAAAAGAAATAAATAAGTTTGTTTTTTTGACTAACTCACTCTCTGGGATCTGAAGGCCCCTTAAACCTTTAATTATATCCATGGGTGAGGGGAAGGAAATATCCTGCAAACAATCACATTCTTCTCCCAATAAACCAAAAGTCAAGGCTATCATCACAATAAATGCTGGATGCAAATTCCATTGCATAATTTAGCTCATTTCTCTCTGACCTTACAGCCATTCCAAAGGGAAAAGGACATCTAGTTCCTTATAAGTATTTCAGAGGTAAAGAGAGCAGAGACATCAGGCAAAATTAGCCAATTTTCCTTATCTGGAAATTACAAGAAATCAGCAATTAATTATGTCTTCACCATCTGAGAGAGAGAGAGAGAGAGAGAGAGAGAGAGAGAGAGAGAGAGAGAGAGAGAGAGACTGCCCAATGATCTTTAAACCCCTTACTATTCTGACAACGAATTTGTAAGTCTCAGAAGCCAAGTCCCTTTGTTACCCTCCTTCCACAAGCAGCAGTTGCTAATCCTAGTCTTGAAGTAATCAAGGTAAGGGATGAACCGGCATTGGCCACATGTTCAATTCTATAGTGGTATACAATGACTCAAATGAAATATCTCTGAGTCTGTGTGTGTATCTCTCTCTCTCTAGTGACTATCCATCTATCTGTACCCATTTACCGGTAAGAAATTCAGAATTAGTAGTACACTGAATTCAAAGTTCCAACTCTCTGACACTACAATGAATCAGAGTCAGAAGCCAAGGATGGATGAGGGACAGGAGAGTGAGTTACTGTCCAGACTGGCCTGTCCCCTCTCACACTGGCCACGTATGAGTGTCTGCTCCAAGCAAGTCAGGGGAAGCCAGGAGTTCAGCTCATAAAGAAAGTAAGGTTCAATTAGTTTCCCTCTCCTTTGATTGTAAATTCATTAAGTAAAATAGCATTCAGAAGTAACATAGTTACACTTCTGAAATTCACAACTAGAACATCCAACAAAACTAAGTCCAAATGAAAAATTTCAGGGATGTCTTACCATATACCCAATGTTTCAGAGAACAGTAGCTTAGACATGCAAACCTAAATGCAACAATCCATTGGGGAACAATTTTACTTTATTTTTGAGCCTTTGAGTCATGTCATTTTCTCAGTTGACACTACTGTGCCTCTCCATGTCTGGAAATCCCACATCTCCAACTTAAAAAGAAAGCAACATCACCTTCCCAACTCTCCCCCAACTCTCCCCAACTATCTGATCGTCCAAATAGAATCAATAGCTTCATCTTCTGTGCTCCCATAGCCGTTGTCTTGCGCCTCCATTAGTACACACATTTTATTATCTTTGTGCTCTCGTTCATTGCTATGACCTTTCTAATCTTGACCATAAGTTCATCAAGGAGAGGGCTCTGTCTTACAGCACGCCAGGTACCCTTCACAGCACCCAATACAGAGTGCTGTGGCTTTTGGACATTTGCAGGGTGGTTAACTGGTTATCTTTTCATTTGCAGTTTGATTTTTGACTTTGGGTGCAAGGAAGATTTCAGTCAATAAATTGAAACATGTTAAAGTAGGTATGGCTTTCTAAGTCAATCCCTATTCTCACATGTGATTAACATAATAAAAATTTTGCAAAGTGACAACTTTGAGACACACGTGTTTATTCTACCGAGAGCCCTTAAGGTTACAGAACAGCAGTTCTTGAAACAACATGGCGCCAGATCAAAAGGAGAACCGAAGTGGCCAAACACAGAAAGATGCATATCAGTGGTCCATGCAAATCTGACTCTGGAAGCACAGCTGCAAAAATAATAACCAGAGCCACACGGCTACTGGATGTCCTAAAGAGTCTAGGACGATTTCATAATCTAATGCAAAGAACAGAGGTCTCGTCGAGCCATAGTTGCGTATCACTCTGCTGTGCATTTGTTTTAATTTGGTTGGGCTAAACATATACAGAAACACACAATTCAATCAGGGATCAGGTTTAGCCATAACCATTAATGTTAAAATTAAAGGGATTGTTCCTGACTAGATAGGATGTTACATAAATATGGCCTGGGATTGATAACAAGTCCTAACTATAAAATATTCATTTGGAAGAGGGGGGAATAAAGCCATATAATAATGACAGGAAGGCAGATTCTGCTAATATACAAATGATAGAACAGGTATCTAATTTATTCAGGCCATTATTTAATCAAATTCACACAGGGCACTTTACCATGATGGACAGTAAGAGCCTCGTTTCATGCTCTCCATTCTGGAAGTAAAATAAGAGGATGTCATTCTAGCACTCTCAGAAATAAACACCTTTGGGTAGAATCTAAGGCAGAGAAGCCCTTTATAACAAATATCGAACGATCACAAATAATGTTATGGTGAATCTTTAGCACACTTATTAAAATGCATTGGATTAAAACAAAATTGATTTGCTCGCTGCCTATCTTCCTTCTAGATGCGGAACTCCAATTAAAATCAATAGGTTTGAAGCGTGTAAGCACAGCACTAAATTATTAACACCATGAGTTCTTTTAGAAAATTAACGCTGATTGAAAAAGTGGAATTTTACATAGACTTACTTTTCATTCTTAATGAGAAAGTGGCTGCAGAATAATTTCTCTCCAACATTTTCCTCTTTAATCAAATCTATACTTTGAATGAATTTAATCAAATAGTATTTGCAAGAAGTTACCCAATGGAATCTTAGGACTAAGGAAAATTATCTCTTGGGTCCTGCTGGCTTTCACATTCTATGATCTCAAGAAAATGACCCACGTTCAACAGCCAAAAATTATAATCTTGACAAACAGCAAGAATGGAGCAGAAAGGAGATTACAGAATAAAAGAATAGCTTCTAATATTTCTAATAACCTCATTTTTCATTTTTCCAAAGTGAAAAACATCAGCGTGTATCTCTGTGTGTGTTTGGGTGGAGGGTTGAAAGAATAATGTTTATTTTTTATGCTCTGTTTCTTTAAAGATTTAGAGCAGTGTATTAATAAACAAGAATACAATCAGAATTTTTCAGGTAGATTCTAGGTGTGGGTTACTAGGTCATATTGTGGTGACTGGGTAGTGGGTGCACAATGGTGGCAATACCTGATGGGGGTGTCCTAATTCTAGCTTGACTAAAAATAAATTTAAATAAAAGAATACAATCAGAAGCCAAGTAAAGTGGGGTGTGTGTGTGTGTGTGTGTGAACTGAACCTAAAATCTTAAGCTAAGAACAACTACTATGAATGAACATAAAAACTAGCTCTGCACTCAGCACCCCGATGGTCCCAGCCTCTCTGAGACATCAGCCCACATTAACAGATTGGTTTCACTAACAATATAGGCAATATAGGAGCTGGACGCCAACATCCTGACAATGATTTTATTATCACCATTCCCTTTGCTGAGCACAGGGGGTACCATTCCTTTGGGGGGGGGGGTGGAAGGCACTAAATATTGTCATATTCACAGTTTCCTAAAGAATTCTAGTTTCGATAGCTTTTTTTTGTTGTTGCAAATCAATCTCTCAATGTTCACCATTTCCTGAACTAAAATTCTCAACCTGATGTCCATCCTAACCTCCACCCCACTGTCAAGAGTACTTATGAATCTCCTAATCTCTATCACTGAGGTTTCAGATCCATCAGTTTTTACCCCAAACTATGCTGCCATTGATGAAATCTGTTCATGTTTCCAAAGCACAGTGCTTGGCAAATCAAATGTTCGAATAAAGGGGAAAACACTACTAAAATTATGAGCTATCTACTAATATGACTCAAACCTTAATTACCACTATAAACATAGGGCTGTTGACATGTTTCCCACACAGCTATGGCTAGAATATATTTCATTAGTTGAAATTTATAGTCCTTGTCCATTTATCAATAAATCTAACAAAACTAAAATTTCTAATTTGAATAATCAACATTCAGTACCAAATTTGAATAGGGGTAGAAAATCTGACTGTTTTTTCCTCCAAAAATGCTACTGAGTCTGTTAAGAGATTCAAAGGGCCACAGGATTTTTAGAATTGGAAGTCACCCTGATAAAATACTTGGCTTTTTGAATTTTATATTGAATGATTTTTAGCTGGGGGTGGAGTGCAGAAGACAATGACAAACAAGTTACCTCAGGATGGAGACAAATGACAAAGGTTCTTAATTAGTTCTTGAATTGTCATTGCCAAAATAAGCTTGATGAGCAATTCAAAGTAATTGAAATGCTTTGAACGGTGTGCTACCCAGGAAGATCTGTGATACACAACTTGAGCTGACTTGTACCCTGTCATTTTATAGCCCTAACCAGAGAGAAAGACTCCTTCGCCAAACAAATCCTCACTGCCTACCCAAAAGAACTCAAAAAACATTTTGAAAACGCACAACTTTCGAACTCCCTTTGTCTTTTCTTGCCTGCACTAGTTTCATCCCCTTTCTTTCCCTTCTTCCCATCCAGCCTTAAAGCCAGCCCAGCCACCTAGTGCCGCCTTTCTGCCCATCTCAGCTAAGGGTTTGACTCATCCTTCCGAGGAACCTCTGGTAAGACTAGCAGGGAGCCACTGAAAGCTTTTAACAGATGGGTGAAAAAATAAAGTCTGCGTTTCAGAGAGCTCCGCCATGGCCGCCTGGTGCCTCTCATCTCTAGTGACAAAGGCATGATAAAAACAGGGACGATGTCTGACATTTTCAAGAAAAAAAAAACTGACAGAACTCTATGATTCACTGAATATAAAGATAAAAGAAATCAGCAGCAAATTACAAATAATGTCTATGGGTCTTTTTCTCCCTTGATAATTTTGTGATTTACCAATGTATGTTTTATGGATGATGGAACCTCCCCCACTAAATCAAGTAGTTAAGTGACGTTTGGGAGAGCCTGATTATTTCCTATGGTATGATCTAATAATTTTAATGCATTTTTGATTAAGTACTATTCTCCTTACTGCTGACAAGGTACCTGAGATATTAATTGTGGGGTGAAGACACTTATTCAGTAAAAGGAAGAAACAAATGTGATTATATCTGACACTTAAGACTCTATTCACTTTCTTTTCAAATAGATATGGCCCTTTAATTTAAAATAGTAATAAAAGCAATCAATGCCCTCCCTTATATTCCTGTATAAAATCTGCCCACTTTTTTGCTGTAAAGCTAAGAAAAATATTAAAATGTGTCTGTATATACACACACAATTTATCATTACCAATACAACTTTCCATATAATTCAATGGTTAAAATTTATGTCTAGAAAACAAACAAAAATATTTACTATTTACTATAATTGAGTCTCTCCTTGAATTAAGCATTACAAAAATGCAATGGGACTAAAATACAAGTTGAAAGAGCAAGTTTCCTATTAAGATACTGTATCCCCAACCTCAGAGAAAAATACTATAAAATATTTTTCTTTAGATCAGCAGTTCTCAAAGAGGCCCCATGCCCTAAGGCAGAGATCTGCAAACTTTTTCTATGAAAGCTATACAGTAATAAGTCTTAAGCTTTATGGGCCAGGTACAGGCTGTGGTCTCTGTCACATATTCTTTAAACAACAGTAACAACTCATTTAAGCTCTAGGAACATATTGGCTATACACAAACAGGCTGCAGGCAGGATTTGGTCCTCAGCTATTACATGCTGACTGCTGCTCTAAGGAATCCACTGTATATCCTAAATAAACTCCTCTCTAGTGCATCCAGAAAGGTGTCAGTTACATGTCTTTCTTGGAAGAATTAAGAAACCACCAAGTCATATCATTTCCTATGTTGTGTGTTTCAGATTGTAATCCTGGCTCAGAAAGACTGTATTAAATTTAAAAAGCCACTGGAAGAAGGTGATCATTATTCTTAAAAAAACAGATATTCAAAAGTATTTACTAGGGCAAAGTTAAGATTCAAAATTTCAAGGAATTTTCCTTTTGTCCAAAGCATCAGACAAACGTTACAGCTTCTCTACCCCTGAGTAGAAAATTAATTACATGTAGTTGAAAAGTAATTATACATTAGTGTCTCAGTAGAAAATTTATTACATCTGATACAAAATTTTCTTGGAATGAGTACCTCATCCCTTCTATATATAAATAGTCCAGTGTGCCTTATTTTTTTTAAAATAAATAATAACCTAGTCCAGACTCCTGAGCAGATTTCTCATAACTCACAGTTTTAGAGTTTGGGGGTTTCCTATACCATACCCTCATTTCATATTTGAGGGGATGCATGCAGGCATTACTTCACAGTATAGAGAAACAGAATACACCCTTCATTCTAGTAGATGGCAGGGAACAATTTAGTATCCTACCAAGAAAAAAATAATTAAATTCTCAAGCTCTTGGAACCACATGACCATATTAAATAAGAACATTCTTTCACAAGACACAGATCATCTTTTCAGTTAAAGGAGTTTTCAGAAATCATCTAAAACCGTGCCTGATCTTTTCACCAGAATCATACTTACACTGAAACTGCATGACACACTGTCATCAAAAAATACACACAGGAGTAATAAAATTAAAATGCTTCAAGTTAGACAAACGGACTCTCCCAAAGAGGGCAATGGATGGAGGATGGGGAAAGTGGTCTGCTCCTGGAATGTGAGGAGGGGTCTGCAATCCCTGGGCAGAAAACAATGCTTTGTTTTGTTTTGTGTAGAAGGACATTTTTCCCTTTTAAACTACTGGACGTTAAAAGTCAACAATAGAATAACATGGTATTTAGCATCCAAAAGTGTTCTTAGAAGTAACTGGACTACATACTACTTAGAACTCTTCTTTCAGCCAAGACATAAATCAAGTGGTGCTAAAAAGTCATTAAGCAAACTTATTTTAAAGTAAATCTGAGATGCTACTCAGCCTTGAAACTCTCCAAAGAACTGTTTTAAAAATTCCCTGAGGGAGACTTTCAAGGCCAGAACCTACTGAAAAAGTAACAATAAAATTAAGGCCAGTCATTTGAAAGAGATTCCTTCTCTTTAGCTTCTCCTCCACCCACCCAAATAGCAGTCCAAATTAGTCAGATATAATCCAGTGATAAGCTATTTCTCCTTGTTAATAAAGAGTATTCATTTTGCCTACAGAGGGAAAAAAGATCACTCCAAGTGTCTAGAAACAATTTACTGGTCCAGCACGCACGCTATCAAAATTGCAAATCTTAAACAGAACAGCAGCTGAAATCACCATCCCCAGATGTCAACTCTTCCCCCTGATCTTTCACAAGCTTTCTCCCAACCAAAGAGACTCTTTACACAAATTTTCGCACCATAACAAATCAATTATGTAAATGTAGCTTTTTATCACAGAAGTCATAAGCAACAAGAAAGAAATGAGTTACTATTACCTCCCCAATTTCCTTTTCTGTTAGCTTTTTCTCCTCTCTGCAGAAAGTAGAGAAATTTCCCATTCTAAAATATATAGAGAGAATTCTCAATCTTTAGAGCAAAAGACTACTTTTCCCCTTCCTTGGAAACACTGTCTTTCTCTTCTTCCAGAGTCCAACACCTTTTCCCTCACCTACATTTTCTGTTTGCTCATGAGGCAGCAGTAATCCTCTGGTATTATGAAATTCTACCTTCCCTAAGCAGGGTTTACACTGCAGCTTCCAAAACGATGCCTGAACCTCAGCAGATAGAAGAGCCATAGCAACAGCGGTAATAGTTTTTTCACTCGCTATTACCAGAAATCACAGTCCAAAAAGACGACCACGGAGGTGTCACCTATGCTAAAACCTCGAAATTGATTCATTATTTAACTAGTTAAAGCCCACGTTTTCATTTTATGTGCTCTTTGGGAAGCTGTGACAGAGTAAAAACGATCTTTCGGTGACAGTCACCATTTTTCATGAAGAGATAAATAATTTAAAAATAAAACAAAACAGTTTCTGGGTACCAGATTTTGTTTATCACAGAAACAGAATCAAATGCCCTGCCTGTTCCCCCCATTTCCTATCACCTTAGACTCTATAGCATTAAGCATTAAGTATAACAATTTTAGCTTCTAAATAAGAGCTTAGACAATGAGCATAAGTTTCTGTCAACTACAAGTCATTGGTATACTGCACACATGCCTCTGACTCTCGTAACAGGTGAACCAATTTATATTTATCAAAAGCAGTTGCTTTCACTCAATGATTCTCTGTAAGACTATTCTATGGGAGAAATTAAGCAGAGAATTGTGAATCTTGATAAATACAATCCTACATAATGTTCAATTCAATTCTAATTCACTAAAACAACTTAACACTGGTATTGAATTTCATTAAAAGTCATTTCCCAGGATCTGTATCCTATATGAAACAGGCTGCTGAGTCCAACTTACTCAAGGATAGCATTAGTCTAAATATTAAAAGCAGAAATAGCCATGATAAAAACATGACGTGTAAATTCCTGACAACCCATGTAGACATAGATAGATACAATACATATGTATTTACCTTCAACAATTTTAAATGAGGTAAAGAATTCTATATATTTATATCTATTTTTCACATGACAAAAATATTTAGTACATCCATGGATCCAAGAAGTTTTAGAAAATAGATATTTATATAAATTTTACTGAATTCCTGTTGTGTGTACACCTTCCACTAAATGACATGGTCCAATGATAATTCTCTGCTTCTTGAATTGAATGACAGTCCCTTCTTTTATCCATTTGACAATGCACTTTTCTAATTTTTAAAAAGTTATGTCTAAAATTGGTACAGTTGATGAAAAATTCCATAGGCTAATGTTGAGCCTTATTTTCTTGAATAGTTTAAGTATTTTTAAACACTTTTCTACATTGTGTGTGCACAGAAGCACCTGTCAATTTTCCCCAACAGGAACTTAACCTTCCATCCAGAATAATAAAATATGGGTCAGAAGTGTAATTAAGCATGCTGTAAAAGAGGCCACTTCCACTAAGAGGTGTGATACATAAGATAAACATATCAGAATTTTTACAACCCCCCAAAATTTATTCCCTAAAGAGGGAACAAGTCAACTGGGGACTCAGCGAATTAATTCCAGTGAACGTCAGACATTACTTAAACTGTGTTTAGAAATACACTTCGATACATGCTTTTGAACATGAGAATGGATGGCAAGTTTTTGATTTTGAAGGATAATTTTATTTTTATGGGTGTGTGTTAACTTTAGAAATTAGAAAGTGATTTTAGGTCCAGTGCTGATGAATGAGTTTATTCACATTGTTTGGTGTTGGCAAACTAATTAAATAGGCCCTATTTGCTTCCCTTATTTTCAGTTCTAATCCTTTGTTTGAACTAAGCTCTGAGCTCTTCTACATGGCACCTGTTGGCAAATGTTAATATATTAATCTGACAGGTAGGGAGAACATTTTAGAGAAGAAGCTGCAGTCAAAAAGGCCATTTAGGAAGTGGTTTGATATTTCCTTAATGATTCAGAAGTAACTTCCTTTCCCCTCCAGGAATTCATATATGTAAACACAAGTTGGCTTTGGAATGTCATGACTGTGATGGCTATTTTTTACATAATAACAATCCAGAGCTATTAAGTCCCAGGGTTGCTTTCTCTTTTATTGGGGGGGGGGGTGGAATGGGGAGGGAATAATAACAGAGTGAGGAAAAGGGGTCTTGAACAATAAAAATTGGCGAGATGTATTCAAATTGGAAAAAGTCTTAAAAATGTCTACCTTTGGGGGAAGCACTGCCATTTACTGGCATTTAGGATACTGACATTTTATTCCACTTCAGCAAGTTGCATTTTCATAAATAGATTTCATGTTCTTAATAAAAGTATCTGCATTTGGAGGTAAGAGCATTTACTGAGCTATCAAATTTACCTGGATCAAAAACAACAGAAGGTAAGAGTGACTGTAGGATTCTGAAAGTTGAAAATTTAACACAAATTGGACCCACTTCTTGGAAGAATAATGGGAAATCATGCTATTTTAATTATCTCACAATTTTATTTACTATCCTACCTCCATTTAAGCCTGCCAATCCCCATCTTGACTCCTGACCAAACCTGTAACTAATTCCTTCTGTCTGAATGTGTGGCTAGTGCTTCAAAGTCAACATTTGAAAGAATGAACCCATTTTCTCCACACTCAGACATATCTTTCTCACTTTATGCTCATCTCATGCTCCCCCCACCCACCCAATTAGTACCAAGGTCTGTCAGTCTTCCTTGAGTGGCTCTGGGAGTGGTCCCCAGACCAGCAGGCAGCTGGGAACTCATTAGAAATGCAAATTCAGGGCCTCCTGGTGGCGAAGCGTTTGAGCACTGCGCTGTGGAGCTGTCCGCAGCACAGGAGGCGAGGGAGTTCGAAGCCCAGCCTGGGAGAATCCCACATGGTGCGGCAGACCTCTCCTGACTCGCCCACTGCTCCCCTCAGCAGTGTATTTCTGATCTGTCTGTTCTGCTCCCCACTCTGTCTCTGGTGAACCCTCTGGCCGCCCGACGCCTCTGGCCTGTGCCCCAGCTTGCAAGTATAGATAAACAATAAATCTTTAAAAAAAAAAAAGAAATGCAAATTCACAGAGCCCATAGCAGACCTCATGTATGAGGAACTCTGGAGATAGGGGCCTGGCAGCAAGCCCTTTAGGTGGTTCTGAGGTTCTGATGCCTGCTCAAGTTTGATCATCACTGCCCTAGGTCAAACCCAAGTCCAGTTATATTATAATATTTGTTTCTTATACCCAGCTCCCACTTCTCCAACCCAGCCTGTAGGATTGGATGCCTAATGCAATCTTGCAAAAGCAAAAATACAAGCAAACAAAAAACATTGCTTTCATCACTTCACTTTCTTGCTATCAAACTCCATATTGCAGACTGAGTTCAATAATAAAAGTCTCAGTCTGGCATTCTCTAGGCCTTTCACAATTTGCAGCAATATAGTTCAAGTAAGGAAGCACCTACCCCAAACCTCTGTTAAAGAAGGAACACTGTGCAGGCCTCTTTTGTCTTTTCTACTGCTTGTCTCCCAAGTCCCTTTAGTCTGTTGAAGGCTCCCCTGTCTAGAAACAGCAAGGAGTGCAAGGGCACAAGTACTAGGTAGAAAGGTATTCTATCAACCATAGTTCCCTTCCCCACTCGGGTCTTTAATGGAATGTTTTTTTTTAAAGATTTATTTACTTATGCATCCAAGAGCTGGGGTGTGGGCCAGAGGTGTGGGAGATGAGAGGATTCACCAGAGACAGACTGGGGAGCAAAACAGGCAGATCTATTGAAGTACACTGCTGAGGGGAGCAGCAGGTGAGGCAGGAGAGGTCTGCTGTGCCATGTGGGAAGCTCCCTGGCCAGGGACTGAACTCATGCTGCAGTGGCTCTGGATAGCTTCATAGTGCTGAGACTTAACCCCTTGCACCACTAGGGAGGCCCCTGGAATGTTTCTATGTCAGTTTCTCTCTCACTTGGGATGCACCTCTGTTGTTCTATAGTTAATTTCTGGATGTCCAGTCTCTCCCATACCTTATTTGCATCTCAAAGGCAGACATCAAGCACTGTGTCCTACTCGAAATATGCCTTCCAACTTTGCTAACAATTTTCTAGTTTAAATCGCATCCAGTTGTTTCATGAGGCCTAAGCATGTAAAAACATTCAACCTGGATCACTTGTGCCCATATCGGCAAAGCCCAGTATATTAGCACTTACTTAGAAGCACATAGGAAGCCTCAGAGGTAAGTTCAAACAAAGGTTTTGAACTAAAACTAGAGAAACAAACAGGACCCTAACTAATGAGTTTGTTGCTCTTCCCAAGGGTCAGTAGCACTAAAAAGCATACATTTGAAATATGCTCCTTTCCCTAAGGCTGCCAGACTCCCTGACTGTAGTCTCCTTAACCACAAGAGGTCAAAGTTCTATTTTCTATCCCCATACTTAGGAGCATGTGTGCATGCCTTACTGATTGGTTTCTTTTGTGCTTCTGCTTAAAGTTAAGGCAGGCAGCAGGAAATTGAGACCAGGGAGTCTAGAGACTTTCCCAGCTCTAGTGGGCAGCAATAATGATGAGGGAGAGGCTTTGCGAAGAAATTATTACTTTATGGTTTCTATTGGCTCAGCTCGCCAACATTTTCTTGCTTTAATAACACCTTATGCTCTACCTGATATCTGTATTACCCATCCCTTCCCCATCACCCACTGCTGTGTTATTTATACTATACAGCATCAAGCAGTTAAGTCCTAGCTTAATATAACATACTGTAAAGTGATATGTCCCAAAGCCAATGGTTTAATGGAAAGCTGGGGGAAGGGGATAAAAAGGCACTAACAGAACAACTCAAAAATGCATTTTCAAAGAAAAGGCTGGATGCATCTAGATGTCCTTGAAGTATTTTCTCCACCTGCCAAAAATTCACTCCTAGGATTGTATTACCAGGCACTATTGAAACCTGGTAGAGTAATTCACTAGCATGCTTAGAAATTCCCTAACACATCTAGTGTGGTATGGATTTCAAATCCAGTAAATCTTCATTAAGTTGATACTAGGAAGCTGTTTCTATAATTCAAAGCAACTGTTACTCCTGGGTTAGACACTCTATTGTTCTGAAATAAACAAACTGAAAGATCCAGTGATGGTTGATTTGAACCCTACTTTTTTCATCCCTTTGCATTTTAAATTGATAGGGTTTTATACGTTTTTGCTTTGTTTTCAAACAGCTAAAAAGGGGAGAGGGAAATTAAACAAAAAAGACACTAAGAACACACAATATGTGCCAAAGATCATAAAGAAAGGCTGACAAGTTTTTTCTGTAACTATTTTTTCCATGAGAAAAAAAACAAAAAACAATACTTGGATTTCTTCAGCAGCACATTTTTTAATTTACTTGATCAAAAAGGAGGAAAGTGGACACTTAAAAAAAGGTAACTAGAATATTTTCAATTCTTTCACCTACGCTGTCTACAATTTTTTTTTTTACTCCCTAGCAAGTATAGAGCACAGTTTTGTTTGAACACCCAAAGCTATCCGTTTCCAATGGCTAATCTGATATTTTAGGATACAGATCATTCTACTCCATGACAAATGATAGAAAAGAAAGGCCAGTGGGCTACTGTCTAGAACAGGCAGAAAGCCAGTCCCCAGCAGCGGTCTGTGCTTCTACCCCAGCAAGGTGCATGCAAGGTGATGGCGAGAGGCAGGCAGGGACAGGGGAGGAGGACAGGATCTGCTAGGCATTAGGCTTTCTGGTTTCTCTGAATGTGCCCTTTAGGTGATTCTCCTGAATCCCAAGGGGGTTTGGGGAGGGACCACAAAGAGGATGGTGAGTAGAGTTAGCCAGCACGTGTTGTTTTGTTTATAAATACAAAGTTGAACACAATTTTCTATTGATTCACTCTTTTTATTTCATAGGATTCATAGGATAGTTGAAAGGAGTTCCTAAATATCTTTATAAGGTGTTTGACAAGTATTAACTTAAAGATGTGCTCCCTACTGTATTATACCTTAATCCAGAATGGCAGAAGACCAAGTGAGAATCGTGTATAAATAAGACGGAGTGAAAATTTGAGCTGTGCATACTTTATTGAATTCGCTCTTTTTTAGAGAGAGTGAGAGGGTGAGCGTAAGTCACCTTACTACACTCCTCCAGAGACCTTGTATTATATGTCCCTTTGGGTGAAATTTTTGGGTCTTAATTATGAGAAATGAAAAGGACTTAAAAAGTAGTGTTAATTTTTGTTCTCCTAATTCCATTTTCTTTTCTGAAAGATGAAAAATCATATTTATTCACTGCAATCTGATGAGCTATGATGAAAATATAATGGGATATATAAAAACCGCAAGAACTACCACAAAAAATAAGTTCAGCAAAGTTGCAGAATAAAAGTCAATGTGCAAAAAATCGGTTTTACTTCTATATAGTTGTATCCACAATTTTGAAATTGAAATTTTAAAGTCAATATCATTTACAATAGCATCAAAATTATGAAATAGGTGGTCATAAATATGACTAAAGTGTGAAATGTAAGAGCACCAAAAACTATAAAATGTTGCTAAAAAAAATAAAGATCTAACTAAATGGAGAGATGTTTTGTGTTCATGCGTTGAAGGTTCAATATTGTTAACATGCCCACAAATTGACCTAAAGTAATCTCAATCCAAATTCTAGCAGGTATTTTGTAGAAATTAACTACCTAATTCTCTTTCTTCGTAGTTATATGGATTCATGATTTATTAACCCATTTCCTATCACTGTGTTTTCCCTTCCTAATTCCATTTTCTAACCACAAATAAAACTAGTAAAACCACCACTCATTCAGAAAACACAACTGAGTCAAAAATTATCATCAAGCTCTCTGCAATGGTAACACTAGATTCACTTTTTAAAAAGGCATTATTCCCTGTAAAATGGGAACATTCCCGGGAGGGTCACACACTGAGTTAATAATCAAAAAACACTTTAAAATAAATGAAATGTATGAGAGTCTCTCCAATGTGACAGCTAGAACAGGAAAGTAAAGATGTTTCCTAGTTTTACTTATTTTTCTTACATTTGTTTGCTGTTTCAAATTTTAAAGGCTATTATTAAATTGACAGCCACTTGCAGGAAATTAGTATCATTAAAATATGGGTTCTTCTAATCAAAAAGTTTATTATACCCCTTTTAATTATTTCTTTAATTTCTCTTCATATTCTGTTTTAGTATAGAGGACTTCCCAATGTTTTGCTAGATTTATTCCTTGATAGCTGGTGGGTTTTTGTTTGTTTGTTTGTTTTTGAGGGTAGGCGGTTGGGAACAGAGGGAAGGAACATGAGGTTATTTCTCCCAAAGATACAACTTTGTCTGAAATCAGTCCTAGTTACTAGGAAAGCGATGAGGCTTTTTCTCTTGAAGGCCTTAGAAGGCAAGATAATGAGAGTTTCAATCTATGAATAGCTGATTGATTACAATATATTTTGCTAGACATATTACATATCATGCATTAAAATAATTTTAGTAAGTGGGCCTCCCTGGTGGTGCAACGGGTTAGCGCAGTGCTGTGGAGCTGTCGGCAGCTGCGGCGCAAGTTCGATGCCCGGCTAGGGCAATTCCCACATCGCTCAGCAGACCTCTCCTGCCTCACCCACTGCTCCCCTCAGCAGTGTATTTCAGTCGATCTGCCTGTTCTGCGCCCCACTCTGTCTCTGGTGAGCCCTCTCACTGCCTCACACTTCTGGCTACACCCCATCTTGCATGCAAAAATAAAATAAATCTTTAATAAAAACAATTTTAGTAAGTATAAAAGTCTACATTATGCACACATAAATTAGCCTTCATGATCTGCAAGAATTCAAGCTTTGCATAATATATTTAAAGAAACAGAAACAGAATTGCAAAAAGTTAGAAGTCTATTCTATACTGCACTCATCTGCCAACACTTTTACAAATAATTTATACCTAATGGTATAAAAAAATGTAAAGTACACGGTCCTTGCCTTCAAGAAATTTACAACCTCATTGGGAGACAGGTATAACATACATAATTGGAGGAAATTTAAGGCAGTATATAAATCAAGGACTGGACTGTCTGCTACTGACAGTAGATATAACAGGCACTTGGACATGGGAGAGATTTCTGTAGTCTGAGACATTCAGAGAAAGTTCATGGGGAAAGTAAAACGGAGATTTTGAAAATCATGTAGGATTTGGTCAGTCAGTGATTACTGAATTGCAACTGGCATGGAAGAGCAAATAGGATTTCTTGCAAGAAGTCATCATAACTAAGTATGTATTTGTAGAGAGGAGCCAGATAACAGAAAGTCTGGAGAGCTGAACAAAGGACTTTGGGTCTGGTGTTAGTAGTGGTGTGTGTATGTGAGTGTGTGTGTGTGGGGGGGGGTGGGATACAGGATTTCAATAGAAAAACGTGGGTTATCAAGTGGGAGAGAGATGAGATAATGACGTGTTTTCTCGTGATTAGCCCAGCATTGTTTTGCAGGATGAAGTGCCCATATACATCATAACACCTTTTATAAAGGAGCGCAAAAATATTCCACAGATGATAGTTAATTCATCCTAATAACATTGCTTTGAGGCAAAGGAAATGCAGCTTTTATTATTCCCCATTTTGTAGATGATTTGCTCAAGGTCACTGAATAAATGAAAGGCAGAATTAAAAAAACAACACAGTATCACAATATTCAATGGCTCCTAAGTACCAACTAAATTACATTCTCTCATTTTCTATGACTCAAGCAAGGGAAGTGCATGATGGACCTTTGTGGAGAAGTGCCTTTTCTAGACCCTCATTTTTAAAAATTTTTTTATTGTTATTTATATCTTTTACATTTTGTATCCCCCTTGCTAGACCCTCATTTGTGTTCAAGGCACATGTCCTACCATGCCCAGCACCTGCGTACTCTCCCTGCAGCCCCTAGCCCTGAACCCAGAACCTTCCAACTACCTCCAACTCTCCCAGCTAAGAGCTGTCTTCGATATTCTGTTCCAGCTGCTATTATCATCAGCATAGTCAATATCTGGTATCAGCCACTCCTCAAGAAGGACAATTGTTTGGTTTATCAACGCAAGGGGATAAACCAAATCACAAAGTTCCTTCAGAAGGTAGAAGGGATGAGAACTCCACATACTAGATTGTGGCACTAAATTAAATTCCTTCTCCAATTCAGGTTTCACGATGAAAGTTCACAAATTCCCTCCAGTTAGCCCTCTTCGAATGCTGACACACCTTCTTATCCTCCCATGCATCTGAAACTCACCCTTTTCTTACAAGCTAATCCGCTACCTATACATCCTCCCTCATGAATTTCCTCACTTCCACAGGTTCTCTCTGGATTCTGAAATGTGCCTTCAATTTCAAACAAAAGTACTGGCATAGCGTAAGTGCTCAGGAAGTGTCTGATGATTAACTAACGCCCCACATCTGTATCTTCAAACACTTGCTGGATGTTTTTAAAAACAGCTTCTTTGAGGTATTGAGATACAAAAAATGTACGTATTGATGTGTACAATGTGAGGACTTTGGACATACACATGCATCTGTGAAATCATCACCACCATCACAGAGCCCAACACATAGCTCGACATCTTACTTCTGTCATCCCACTGTTACTGCAAACTTCAAAAGTCTAGAACTGATATCATTAACTTACTACCAGATCTGACTCTTCCCCCTGACTTTCTCATTTCTTTCAGATGTACCATAATTATCCCGGTTCCCCATATTCAGCACCACAAAAAGGTCTTTATTTCTCCTGCTGTAAGTAGACAAATATTAAATCTGGTCATTACATTTTCTTCACAGTACTAAAACTAAGCACAGTACTTGTATTAACCAGTCACTCCAAGGTCCACTGCAACTTTACACAGGAACATCCCACTGAAATAGACTCATTAAACTGTCTTAGGTCTCTCAATCCCTCCACTTCATCCATTCATCCAATCTTGACAGTTCTCTTCCTATACATAACTTTGTTCAATGAGTCTCCCTGACTCAGAAAAGTTTAATGGCTAGTCCATTCAAGTACCACCAAAATCTGGACCCTCTCAAATTTTCCAATTTTGCCTATTAAGTCTCTAGAGGAATTTTAAAAATCATAGTCCCCGTGATTTTCTCCCGCTCTCAAAGATTGTGAGTGCACACCCACACTTGCAGTGCAGTTAATTAGTTACATTACATGCCTTTTTCTAATTAAGCTCTCAAATGCCAGAATGTCATCTCTTCTACACTATTTCTCCATCCAAACCACTTCCTTCTTCTTGAGACAGACAGAAATAAGAAAATAAAAAAATAGTAATTGTCCTTCCTTTATATAGCCTTGGTGAACACACAACAATCCCTTAAGCAGCGTTATGCGTTACCCTGATGCTGATACCTTTTTCCGAGAAGGAGAAGGGTATCCCAGTCCATAACAGAAGTTACCTGTCTTGCCTGTTTACACTACATGCCTTTCCTAAGTTAGTTCCCGGCTTGAAAATGCCCTCCCCAGTAGTGACTCCAACAATCTTTTGATGTCAGTTGTCAAGGCTTCGACTCTGTCAATCAAAACTTTCTATTGTAGAGCAAGCATCATACAGATCTTGCATTATTTGATATTTCATTTGCTAGACAGAACTTACCAACAAAATTTTAAGATCTTGAAGAGCAGAGAGCATGTGTTATATTTCTGTACACTTCCCAGCAACCAGTAACCGGCCTTACCAATGCAAGGCAAAGTTTTAGTCTCTTAGATAAAATTCTCCAATAAAGTGTACATTAATCCTCCAACATCATTCTCCCGTTTACATCTCAAATAACAACCACTTAAAAACTTTACCACCTTGATCACATTTAAAGATAGATGAGGCTAATTTCAATTTTTTTGCAGGAACCAAAAAAGAAGTCTTTCACAAGAGGCATACATAAAAGTTATATAACAACAGCTGGCATATAAGTCAACATTTAACTTTATTTTCCCACCTTCATTTTATAAAAGATTTAAGAACCAGTTTAGGATATTTGTCTTCACAAACACTAATGCAGGCTCTAATAGGAAGTATCTTAAATGCAAGTATGATTTATAAGTGAAAACTTCAAAGAAAAAGCATGTCTTATATCATTAAAGAGTAAATAGTGGAGTGGAAAGAAACAGGTTTATTAGTTTATTATTTTTCTCAAAGTTGTGCTTAAAATATTTTTCAAAACTTTAGCTCCTGGCATGGAAAATTCCTTTAGTTATATACAAAAAAAAAGTAAGTAAAATTAAGCACCAAAAATCATACCCTCAACACTTGATGTAATATGGCAAAAATGCTCATTACCACAATATTAAGAAATATCAACAGTATGAGTTTGAATAACTAATTCATAAGGAAGAGTTTGAACTGGACTAAATCCTGGGTTTTCTTTCGTCACTCTAAGTTTCTTTTCTATTTTAAACTAGTGGCAACAGAAATTTCTTTGTTTCAAAGTCAGGAATGCTGGAATTCTTAAGTGATAGAACAGGTAGCTCGACTTCTACTTCACGTCTCTCCTCAGGGGGAGAAAAACACTGTGGCTAAAGTAATTTTGTTTTTATTCCTGGAAAAATCATCTTTTCCATCAATCTTCATAATTCTCTAAAATAAACTGTTAAAAAGTTATAGGCCAGTCAGGCACTTCACCATGATTTGTGGAAATCGTATAGAGTGATTTCAAGAACACATGGCTAACTCAAGTTTCCTTACTACTCTAAAGGTCTAAAAGCTGCTTCTAAAGCTAACAAAACTCCAGAAGAATTTTACAAGTACATGAGGTATTTTTGTATCTTATCTGCAATATTTTTGAAGAAAAGAATAGTAAGAATAGTTTAGGCCCAAGAGTCACACTACATGCCATCAAATTTATTGTTGGGGTACTGTATGATTTTAACTGTGGAAAACTCTTGTGTTGCACCACCAACCTGAGGGCCACATCTACAAAGAAAGTAGAAATAAGAAGTTACCATCCCATTAAGGCAGAGAAAACAAGAAGTCAATATTCCTCTCTTCTTTTGCTAACATTGAGACGATTGCTCAACCCAAATCCGGTGGCTCAAAGTTACTACAACTTTGGGAAGGGATAAAGTGAGAGGCAGAATTTGGAACTCCCAAAATGTGATTCACATTCTAAACCACCTTAATTAAAATTTAAAATTCAAGAGAGGAGCAATTCAGATCATGAAACAAAGCAGGGAGCAATAAGCAATACTTCAGAGCAGGCCGTTCCAAAGCCATATAAATCAAATAGACAAATCAAATAAGGACCGGAAATCACATATGGCAAATAAAGTTGAGACAAATGAAATAAAGACCAGAAACCACTTTCTTCTGGGCACACACAGAGTTCCCCAGAATCACCAACTTGAGCTGGGAGGCACTGTGCTGACGCAGGCAGGCAGGCGCGCACACAATGGAGCCAGCAGCATATGGAGGCCCTCAGAGACAAACTTTACATCTGTAACGTTCAGTTCTCCATATAATGGAAAGGAGAGCGCGGTGGGAACTTCTGCACACTTTCTTCCACATCAGACAGAACAAAACTGTAGCTGGTATCGAAAACTACTAACTCTCTTGATACCATCAAAGGCAGAACTGAATGAATGGGGTGCGGGGTAGGGTGCAGGGGGAAAGAGGGGGGGCAGGAAGAGCAGCCCGAGAAGTTTGAGGCATTTTGTAAAGCGTGAATGGATTCACCTTCAAAACAGCCCTAATAGTTTCCATTTTCTTCTTTTTGCCTCTCTTTTTTATAAAGTACACACCAACTTCCTGGGACTCCACACCCTTTGCCCCATGTTCAGCTAAAAGGCCTGGTGCTAAGGACCCATGGGAGTCCCAGGATAGATTATGACCTACACAAACGGTCTCTTTGGGGAAAGTATATTTACCATCACTTTTTACATGCATAACAGTGCATAAAATAAGATTAGTTACTAAAAAAAATAAATTGAAAAGAAAGAGTAATTCCATGCATCAATTAGTAAATTGAGGCCTGGATCCACAGCTCTTTGATTTCTACCAGAAACATAAGTTGTCTATTTACTACTCTAAACATTGTTTCTACACTTGAAAAAAGTTTGCATTCACATTTTTACAAAATAATGAGAGACTTTAGTGTTTCTAGCCTCTGACCTATTCATAAATGGGTTGTTTAGGCTATCAGGCAAAGAAAAAAAAAACACCACCACAGCCGTGAATGCCTAAAAGTGCACTTGGAGAACATCAGTACATAAGCTTGAAAAGCACCCATGTCCAAACACAACAGCAAAAAAAGCTTATTTTTCCCATAGTAAAATGAAAATATAATGGTGGGTGATTGAGGAGATGTCGAGTAAGAAGTTGGGTCTCACGCTGTAGTCCCTTGCCCAGGACAAAAAGCTTCTTTTAACCACATGCAACAGTCTTATGGGAAAGCAGGGGGAGGGGGCTGGGGAGCCATCCCCGGGGCGACTCTAACTTAGGACCCTGCATTTCTCACACTACACTATGGGCTGGACCAGGTGGGGGAGCAAGCTACAACTTCGCCTTCAAGAAGCAGCACCAAAAGAGGAAAAGCAGTCACCTCGCTCGATCTACGCACACAGGAAGAGCCCAATTCACGGCTGCCACCGACACCCCCTGTCTTGCTCCGCCCCAACTTATGTGTGTGTGGGGGGACGACTCACGCTTTACCCCACAGATCCAGAGACACCTCCATCTCTCTCAAGTGAAGTCCTCCCACCTCCCATCGTGACCGAACCACGCTCTGCCGGCGCAGGTGTCTCGCTCTGGCCTATTTTTATGACCCCCCCACCCCCGCCATCCTCATCACGTCTCGCGGCCCGGCCCCTCCGCGCCTCCGTAGAGCAATGTACCCCCTAGCCCAGACGCCAGGAAACCCCTGGAGCCCTCCTCCCCGGACACCTGGCCGGGATGACCGGCCCTGCCTTCAGGGGAGCCCTGGGGCCGCCTCTGGAAGCCGGGGGCCCGCGCCGAGCGCGCCCCGGGCTCCCCGGACGTCACGTGGGCGGCCTGGGCGGCCGGGCCGCCTCACCTGCATCCCGGGCACTTGGACGGCTACCGGTGAGTGGGCCATGAAGGCGACGGCAGCTCCGCTGGGCTGAGGAGACGGTGGCGCCTGGGGCTCCGGCTGACTCCTCCTCCGGGGGTAGCTGGGCGGCCCTCCCAGGCTTTTCGAGCCGGGCCTGGAAGGACACACAGAAGTGGGGTGACGGGCCGGCGGCGCGCGGTCCCCGAGCGGGAAGAGGGGAGGATCGCAGCGCGACTCCCTGCCCGGGACTCAGTCTACCTCTCCGGCGCCCGCCCGCCGCTGTGGCCGTGGCCGTCGCCGCCGCTTGGGCTCCTCCTCCGGAATGCGGGGCGCTGTGTGTGGCGGCGGCTGGGACCTGGGCTCGAGTGATGCCGCTCGGCTGCGCCTCGCCGCTTTAGGAAGAGGAGGTGGAGGCGCCCCAAACACCCGCCCGCTCGCCGGGCCCGGGAGGCGGGTGGGGGCGGGTCCGCCGTTGGCCCTGCCCCCGCCCCGCCGCCGGGCGCTGTCGGGACCTCCGCGGCTCCCTGCTGCGCAGGGCTCGGGAGGGGGTGGCCGCCGGCCCGGGGGGCGACCCCACCCGCACGCTGAGGGGAGAACCAGGGGACGGGGGCGCCCGGGACACTGATCTGCCAGGAGAGAGCACCGAGGAGTTCGGGGGACGGGGGCGTGGGGCGGGGAGGGGGGCGTCCCAAGACTCGGCCACGTTGCAGCCCGGCGTGCGAGGCTGGAGCACGCGCGGCCTCGGCGGGCGGCGTGTCGAGTTGAAACTTGGGGAGTGTGAGCAGTCCTTCTCGACTCCCCGACCTGGTGGAGGATGAGGTCACAGAGAGCTGCCGGGTCAGGAGACCCCCGGCTCTTTCCCGCCCTCGGTTCCCCAGGGTCTCGGGCCGAGCAGCCGGGGAGGCGTGGCCACCCGCTGCCCCGCCCCCAGACCGGCCTCAGGTGACTTAAACCTGAGGCTGCCCCTACCTCACAGGCTATTAGCTGGTGGGGGCCGGCCGGCCTGGGGCTGCTTGGTCACCTTGAGTTCCACATGTGTAAGAGAGAGGGAAATTGGAAAAGAGATGATACACCGGCAGAAAAAAATAATGAGGATAATAGAGGCCTGGGAAATGAGATAGGCTCATTAGCAGTAGATATTATTGAACTCAGCAGGCACAGCAGTGGCTTCAGCAAATCCCTGCCTCCACCCCATTTAAAGTTGCATGCCAGGAGGGAGAGAAGTTCTTCTGAGAGTATGCCCTATAAATAGCAACAACAGTAACAACGATAATAATAGCAATCACAGGAATCTCATTATGAGGACTCCTGTGGGAACCCATAAGGGGTTAATCACATTTTAAAAGTGTAATATTCAAGTGCCAGTTTAGAATGAGGATGAAGTTCCCTACCTTGCGGGTTGTTATAGGTATGGCCCGATACAGTGCTGGGGCTCTAGAAGACGCTTGATTATGTTTCTCTTGTTCCTTTCAGACCTTTCTTAAAAGATAGCATATTATTGTCATCAATATCATTCTTGTTAATGGATGCCCTTTTCTTTGGGCCAGGGGCTACCAGATGCTATGTATGTGTTACCTTATTGCATCTTTAACCCACCTGTCATATTGCTTTCCTCCCATTTTAGAAATGAAGAAGGCTTAGTGACATTAAATAATCTGACCCAAATATCACATAATGGAGAAGTGGTAGAACTGGGCATTCAAACCCAGGTCCAACTTTTAACATCAACTATCTTAGCAACTGTAAAGTATAAAAAGAGTATTGCATACTAGAGTCGCTACACTATGTTATAAGTCCCCAGAACTTACTCATTCACTGTATATCTGCAAGTTTGTACATTTTACCGCCTTCACCTTTCTGTCACCACCACCCCCCCATCACCTGCCCCTGGCAACCACCAATCTGCTCTTGGTTTCTATAACTTTGATGATTTTTAGATTCCACATGTAAGTGAGAACATACAGTATTTGTCCTTCTCTGTCTGACTTATTTTACTTAGCATAATGTGCTCAAGTTCCAACCATGTTGCATAAATGGCAAGATTTCCTTTTCTGTAGTTGAATAATAATCCATTGCATGTGTAGATACCACATTCTCTTTATCCATTCAGATGATGAAAGATATACTTTCACTTTCCTTACTCCTACTTCCCCACGTCTAGGCCCTCACTACTTCTCACCTGATGATAAGCTCCAGTCCAGTCTGATTTCCCATCAGCTCAGCTTATATTTAACAATGCCAGCCTACCCAATGCCAGCCTACCCAGAATCCTCCAGTGCCACCTAAACTTTAATGTTTGTAGAAATTCCCTGTTATTCTTTTGAAAGTATAGATTTTGATTTAGCAAGTCTTAAGTGAGCCTGAGATTCTATACTAGCAGTACAGGCGGTGTCAGTACTGCTGATTCTTAGGCCACACATTGGGTAGCGAAGGTCTGAATCAAGCACCTCCTTTTCAGGCTCTTCTCAAATCCCACCCCCATTGAGCCTTCTATTGCTCCAAGCCCTCTCCAACCTCCACCTACTGCATGTTGTTGGAAGTAGCACTCACACTGTGGTTCTTTCTTCTTATTTTATGCCTTTGATGTGTTTAGTCCACCCAATAAGATTAGCAGGTCCTTGATATTAGAGATACAGTTTCTCTTACAGAAGGATTACCCAGACAGAATGTGAGCGCTCAGAAGGCAAGATTTTTGTCTGTTTTGTTCACTAATGTATTTCAGAGCCTAGAACAGTGTGCAGCACATAGTAAACCCTCAGTAGATAATTGTTGAATGGATGAATGAATGAACGAACATCCTTTGCATTGTTGTCTGAGTTTGGTACGGTGCTAGGTGTGTAGTAGGTATATGGTATGGTTGATTAGTGCCTGGTTGAATTCTTCCCACTTACATTGTTTTCCATCTACCTACGTTGTATAATTTTAACGAGTAAATTAAGCATCATTGAGAAAAGACTTTCCCTGACTTAATTCTGGGCCAGAGTTATGTAAGAATGTAGAAGACTGAATGCTAATTTGAGATATGAACTATTGAGATGTATCCTTAAAAACACCACTTTTGAGGTCTTAGTAAGCTTTTTATCTTATTTAGGTTTACTGCTATAATAAACCATTGTTACATTTGATAGAGAACACTTACACCTTTTCATATATATATATATACACACCCACATATATAAAAATATATAAAATATAATATATATTATATATGCAATATAAATATATATAATATAATATATATTATATAAATATATAAAAATATATATATTTCTAGCTTAAATAAAATGACAAGAAATTCAAGTGTGCTTTTGTTACTCTCCCTACTCCAAAAGTACACTGGAATATTTGATTTTAAATTTCAGCCCAGGGTCTACTAATGTTGCAATGTATTCCCATAGCTTGATGCGAAAAGTTTCTTGCACACACCAGATCCTATGACCCGTGGTAGCTCCACAGAATGTAGCATAGTGCCTCAACCTGCTTGGCACTATGAGGCCATAAGTGGTGGCTATGAATACTTAATAACCATATAAATAAAGTGAGGTTGTTTACAGATTAAGCAGTCAGTGGATTCCAACCTAGATAGTGTCCTTGAGCCCAACAAAACTTAAATTTAATAATTTAAATTTACAATCTGTGGTTTAAATTTTCTGACATTTGTCATACCCTCCATATCAACTTTGCCCATGTTTATAAATATTTCCTGAATAGGCTGGTTCATAACTGAGGTGTAGGCAGCCCAAAATGATCAAACTGTAGTGAAGGCAACAGCTAGTTCATTCATCTGGACCATGGTTCTTAGCCAGGTTCAATTTGGCCTGCTGGAGACATTTTTGGTTATCACAATGGGGAGGGAAAGGTGTGACTGGTGATGGGTGGAGGCCAGGTATGCTGCTAACTCTCCTCCAATACACAGGACAGGCCTCACAACAAAGGATTGCCCAGTCCCAAATATCAGTGGTGCCAAGGTTTGAGAAACCATGATCTCTACTCTTTGCATTAGGAGTTACTAACCAAGAAACAGACCAGGGAATCACTGTGCCCTGGGGATTTCAGCTCAATACGGCGGCTGGGGCCAAAAACAAACCAACAGAAAAACCCCACACGATGTTGAGCCACATAAAGGAGGTGTGATATTTTCATGTTACCTTTGTACTGAACCATAGCTCATCTGCCCTTCCCCAGGGTTACTGCTATTAATAAAACATAATAGTGAACAGAAACTAACTTTAAAAGCAATTAATGATTTCTCAAACAAATTAACCATGGAGCGTTTTCTAAAGGACCAGGCATGACCTAGGAACCTTTGACTAGTTTGCATCTGAGATAAAATTAAGGTCTTACTCCACTTCACAAAAGTTCACGGTAGGACTTCACATCTCAGACTGTCACATTTGGAGCTTGATAAGGACATTGAAATGTAAACAGTGTATAAACGTATGACATGTGAGGGCAGATTGATACAATTATCTGGATTTCTTCCACTTATCTGAGTATTTGAAATTAAAGGAAATTTTTGAGGTAATTCAGAAGGCCACCATGCCACCATAGGATTGTTTTGATTCAAGCTACTGGACTCTAGGAGAATTGGAAAGACAACATTCAGCGCTTCTTTTACAGAAAAATACAAGCATATGTGATACCTCAAATCTCCTCTTTACTCTCTGTGGGTATCAAATTGGCAACCATGATATAATAGTTCTTGCAGATGTTGTAACCTCACTATTGTTCCGGCAAAGCATCCCAAAGAAAAAACTATTGAATTCATTTTGGTCAAGGAACATTAAGCCTGTGCAATTACTTAATTCTCCTAAACAACCAGGCACCTTTTGGGACTTGCACAATCATTTATAACAAACCTAGTATCAAAGACATAGCACAGCTGAGTTTTCTAGCTAGCTTGACTTCCTGACGCCGTGGGGGGTGGGGTAGGGGATACAGCCACAGTGGAGGGGCGGGGAGCAGATGCTGCTTAAGTGGTTTCCTGCTTCTAACTTCTTTACATCCCTGCTTACTCACTTTGAAATACTTGGTTGAAGTGCCAAAAGACTTGAGCTCAGAACTTCTTGCCTACTCCCATCGGTTATAGAACTAAGCCAAGTCAAGGTGTCCCAGACCATTTCATTCACAGGTAGAGGTAGGAACCCAGAGATGGAATGTGGAGAGGTAACTTCCCGTTTCTGGTTTGGCTGCCTGCCTAACCTCTCTCAGAATAGCACCGCTGACCTGTAGATGCCTCGGCCCGAAGGGAAGGCCGGCAGCAGCCCGCCTGTGCTCACCCACAGGCCCCTTAAGGGCGGGAGAACCTCTGCTTGTTTCTCAGTCATCCTCTCAAGATGTCTTTGTGTTGCCGTAGGGGGACCAGAAGAGACAGAGCAGTTTCTCAGGATGGTTTCTGGGAGACTGGGTTCTTTGTACTGAAGTCAGGTAACTTCTTTTTGTAGTTTCCCTCACAAGAGGATCCTTCATGTGTTACCACAAAATGATGCTGAACACCCAATTTGGGTGGTATTTTTCCTCCTCTGAATGACCTTTTTAGAACTTATTGAATTAGTCACTTGTTCTTTAATGGGTAAGCTCCTCAAGAAAACAGTTCTAGTCTGAGGTGGCAGTTAAAAACTGAAGAAAAAAGGGCCTGGCAGTTGAGACCAAATAGGAAGTGACTATGCCATCGGTTCATACTGAGGAAAAGGAAGTTGTTGCCAGGCCCTCTAAGAAAGGGAGTTGTGTAAAATTACCGCCCTTCAACTCGCCTGTGGAGCTTCTGTCACGCTGTGGTAAAGCTCCCAGAGCTTTGTTACTGCTACTCTCGAGAGAATGAGAACAGAGCAGGGGAATAACAGGGACCCCTCAAAGGACTGTTATCAGGGACTACCAGAAGTTTCTGGGGCAGAGACTCCATTGTAGGAAGCAAAGCTCCCACCCTACTCATTTTTTTTTTCCTGTGCCAAATCGATATTTGAAGATTAGTTAAAATTCAGTATGTTATACGGGAAGGTCCAAGCTGAAGCTCCTTTAGCCTGTAGCAGGGCATTTGGGCTGAAAGATAGAATGTCTTATACTTTCACTTGGGCCCTAGAGGCAGCCTAGGCCATACTGGTTTTTCCTTTTTCCTTTCCATTCTCCTCCCTTCTTTTGTTTCTCACATATTTCTTGAGCACAGTCCCGGGAATTATGCTAAGTGCCAGAATACAAAGAAATGCAAGGAGTTTGCTTTCTCAAACTCTTCCCTAAAAACCAGGGAACACCCAGAAGGGCTTCTTGTTTATAGGAGCATTATATGAAAATGTGCTAGAGCAACAAGCACCAGCGAGAACTTCGTTTTACCTATATAGATCCTGGAAGGCTTCACAGAAGAGGTGATATTTGACCTAAGCCTTGAAAAGTGGGTAGGAAGTAACCAGACAGAGAATCAGGGGAAAGAAGTGGAGAAGAGAGCAATTTCAGATAGCAAGAACCACATAAACCAATGCCTAAGCTGGGCATGTGTATCCCTCATCCCCCAGTAACCTGGTTAAAACAGAGATGCTGTGCTTCATTTGGGAAAATTCTGATTTTATAGATCTGAGCTGGAGAAAGGGCATTTGTGTTTTATTTAAAAAAAACCCTAAAGGGCCTCCCTGGTGGCACAAGGGGTTGAGTCTCAGCATTATGAAGCTATTGGCAGCCACTGAAGCACGAGTTCAATGCCCAGCCAGGGAGCTTCCCGCATGGTGCAGTAGACCTCTCCTGTCTTGCCTGCTGCTCCCCTCAGCAGTGTATTTCAGTCATTCCGCCTATTCTGCTCCCCATTCTGTCTCTGGTGAATACTCTCACCCTCCACCCCCGCACCTCTGGCCTACACCCCTGTTCTTGTATGCATAAATTAAATAAATCTTGTTTTAGAAAACCCTAAAATCCCCAGGTGATTATGATGCGTCTTCTTGATTAGAAAAATGGTGAGCTTTCTTTGAGGACAAACTAATAGTTTGTTTAACGGGCAGAAACATGAAGTACATGAGACAGTGAGGCTGGAAGAAGTAAGGGACAGACTATGAGCCTTGTATGGCATACTGAAGACTTTGGACTTGATCCCCTAGGTTCCTAGGAATACTGAGTGGTTATAAGGAAGAGAGGAATTTGATCCTGATTTGCATTTAAAAGTAACATCTGGTCAGTACATAAAGGATAGATTGGATAAGGGAGAGACTAGAAGCAAAGGGACGGACCTATTAAGAGATTAAGAGCCATTGTGAAACTACAGGAGAGGAGCTGAACTAAATCAATGGCTGTGAGGAATGAAGAGGAGAGGATAGATTACAGAAACAATTTGGAGGTGGAATCATCAACATTCAAATGAGTGATGTGGACAGGACCAGAAGGAGAGGTCTCGAAGGAAGTGGGTAAATGTTGATGCCTGAAACTAATACAGAAAGGAGGACCAGGTTTGGGGAACAGATAAGGAATTCAGTTTGGGTACACTGAGTTTGAGGTGCTTGTATCACATCTAAGTGGAAATGTCCAGAAGGCAATTGAAAATAACAGGAAGACAGATTGTGAGAATATATTTGAAAACAGCAGGGAGAAATCCTTCGTAACTTCATGGCAACATGTCAATTAAGGACATAAAAAATAGAAACCAAGTTGGAACCATTCACTTCCTATTTAGACAATCATCTCTTGAATAACTGCCCTATGTTTTGGTCCAGTCAAATGCTGCTTGTGTCTACTGACATCAGATCTATCTGCAGAAAGCATGTCACTTTCTTCAAGTAATGATTGTTACTCTTAGGTCTATAAGATCCTTTACTAAATATTTTTGCTGTGTTCCTGCATACATAGATTTTCCTTTGACTGCACGATAATGACAGCAAATAAAGGAATGGAGTAAAGGACAGAAATGATGTGAAGAGATCTGAATGCAATCTTGCCAGGTTTCCTGGGATGATTTTCTTGCATGCAACTGTAAAATAGATTATTGTGCGCCAGAACAGTTTGTATTATATTTCCCCTCCTACACTCCAAAGAAAATGAGGTGGGAGATGACATGCATGCCTGGTTTCATGAAGCCAAGTTAGTGTCCTCTACAATGGAAAGAAAAACAGGAACAATTTATTGCAATCTAAAGCACAGATTACTGGCAAAGTCATGATATTTGCCTGCTGTGAAAGTGCACAGCAACTTTAGGTAATATTTCTCCAATTTTTCAAAATCAATCATACCATTCTGGTTCTTCCATTCTTTCTGTGCTATTGACCTTTTATGGAACTTCACACATCCCTGTAGTTTACCATATGTGAAGGTAAGCATTCGAATGGCTAAATGCCAACTTGAAATTAACATAGATAAATCATGCTTTTCATATAAATTGTGAAAATAGTGGCAGACATTTACAACCTGAGATCATGAAAGCAGATACAAATAGATTATATTTTAAATGTTTTGTACAATGCTTTTTATTATGTGTTTGGGTTTTCCTCAGGTGTTACAAGAAACTGAAATATATCAGCTCTTAAATTTTAATGTTACTTTTGCATCTGACAATAGACAGATTCTTGCTATGCAAATATAAAGAAATGAGTGCTCATTATGCTGTGAAGGATAGATTTAGTTCATGAAATATATACTAAAAAGATGTTTTCTTATTTCTTCCAGACTCTCAAAGCATAAAAAGGTTATTGCTATATGGTAAGGTCATTTGTATGAACAATAACAAAGAAACTGTGTCTGGGTTGTAAAATGCTGGGTTATTGAATATGTTTCTTACTTTAAAAAAGTAAGGTATTCAAGGTGAGTATGACAATACACTTCAGACTCACTCTTTGGTTCTGCACATAGTAAAGGAGATATAAAGTTGTTCTTTCATTGTCTTTTTCAAAGTAGAAGCCCAAGTCAAACTCATAGTAATATCAATAGAGAAACTAGTTAATTATAGGAGCTATCATTTATGTAGTGTTTACTCTGTGTCAGGGATGGTTGCAATTTACATATATTTGTATGCAATCTTCACTACAATCCCATGAGCTAAAATCATTCCCATTTTACAGTTGATAAAGCTGAGGCACCCAGAGATTAAGTAATTCATCCATGGTGTAGTGTTGCCACATAAAATGTAAGATGCCCAGTTAAATTTGAATTTTAGGTAAGTGATGAATAATTTGATGAGTCATACTTTTATTTACTTATATATACACTTATAATATTATATATACTATATATAAAATATACACTTAAAATATTATCTACCTGAAATTCAAATTTAACCAAAAGCCACAGTCATGGAGGTCTATAGTCAGGACTTGAATCTGGGAGCACAACACCAGAATTCATACTTTTAAACATTATACTTCTGTTCATTATAAGGAATGGAGGGTAGAGTCTTGTCTCCATGTGAAATATTTGAGAAAATCATGACTAACAAATACCTCATGGGCAGGATCACAGATTTGCAAGTTTGAATTTATGTTAATTTACTCTAATTGATAATATCATTTGGTCACAGCATTTTTAGTAATAGTTTTTGTTCTGAAAGTGATAACATCTAGAATATTTTTGAACTAATTTTTCCTTTGGTGCTCTCCGAGAAGAGAGATTAAAGAAAAAAGTGTGATTCACTCTATGTGGAATTGACTGTTTTCCAAAACGTCGTTCTTTTCCTTCACAAAGTACCTTTGTGTTGTTTGTAAAAAGTGAGAGCTTCCTTTCTGTAAGAGTTTTTTAAAAAGAAAACTCTACCATATATTTACTCATGCTATTTTCTTCCATCTTTTGATAGTTTTATTCTAAACAGGTAAAAGCATGTACTTTTCAAAAGATGGCAAAATTTAATGGAAAAAGCATGGACTTTGGAGTCAGACAGACCTTATCAGTCATATGAACTTGATGTCCTTGTCTCGTATTCCTTTCTGCAAAATGGGGGTTATTAATATCACCTTCAAGTGGAGGTGGTACTGAGTAAATGAGATAATGAGGGTGAAATGAGATATTGCTCTACTGCAATATCTGATGCAAAACTGACACTTCATAATAGTGGTAGTGCTTTCCACCTGTGCATATGCCTCTCCCCTTCCACTATTTTCAGCAACCCTCATGGGTCTTTGAAAAATCTAGTCTTTATTTACAAAAGCACTTTGATTTTCCCAGAAGTTGCATATAAATTCAGGTTGAGTGTGTTGGAATCCAGAATATCCAAAATATCTTCCTTTCTTCCATGATTTTTTGAGTCCCTGCAATATTTAGGCTATAACAAAAGACTACAGTGTGATTTCTGCTAGTAGAGATTAGTTATAAGGATTTTTAGGGCACTTTCTTTTTACATTGTGAATGTTCTTAGATTATCAGGTTGGGGGTTTTCTACTTTAGTTTCTTGGGGAGACTCACCACAGACATCTCTGAGGGACAAACAAGGGCATAAAAAGAGATAGCAAGGTCAGGGAAGTTATGTCATGAATGCATTTTCATGCATTCATGTATGAATGTATGTGTGTTTGTGTATGTATGTTCAAGCAAGGGGTGGTGATACGTAATGAGGGTACATACAAAAGTAGAAGCTGTTAGGTCAAATGCAAAGTCATCATAAGATTGAAAAAGCAAATAACCTATTGAAAAAATCAACTCTGAGAGGTGGTGTATTATGCCTGAATTAAGAGCATGTACTGGGGAGTCAGGTTTAAGTTCAAATCCCAGTGTTGTTTACATATTAGCTTTGTGCCTTCGGTAAAGTATTTAGTTTCTCAGTACTTGTTTCTTCATCTGTCAAATGTAGGTAATAACTATACCAACCTAGTTGAATTAACTTAAGAGCTTAAATGAGTGTTGTTTTTTTCTTTAAATGTCCATGGATATTTGACACACATACAGAAAGTTGCCCAAATCACAATTGTCAAACAGCTCAAGAATTTTCACAAAGTTAACACACTCATGTATCCTTTGCCCAATCTAAGAAATAGCACACTACCTGCGCCACAGACAGACATCATCTCAATGCTCTCACCTAGTCACTGCACCTCCAGCCCAAATGTATCCATTTTCTTGTCTTTGAACATTGTGGATTCATACTGCCCACCTTTGAACTTTAAATAAGGATCTATATGATTGTGCTTAGAACAATGCCTGATGCATAGTAAACATGATATAAGTTTGACAGTGTGGTTTATTGTATAATTATTAATTTATTTTTTGTTGTTCATTTCTGCACACTTTTGATTTCTACCCTCAGGTGTAGTCCCCATATATCTCCGACCACCACATCACCCGTGATCCATCACCGTAGTCTCCTCTTGTGCTCTTTCCTTCCCCTCTTTTGACTCGTCTTCCTTCCCCTCTCCTGCTGCATGCCTGTGTGATTTTAACAGGAACAAGAAAGCTGATATGTTTGGGGGGTAGAATTCTGAAGTGCAATAACAAAAAAAAAAGCAAGCTTGTGAACTGAAGTATGTGACAATAAGTTAAATGTAACAATGAAACCATTTTGCTTCTATAAATGTTATCTATTATATATTCCATGGTAAGAAAAACACATTCCTTTTGAGATATCAGAGAAGACATGTGCCCAAACATTTTTGCACAATCCAGAATACGACTTTTACTCCAATTGTTAACAGATTAGTAAATGAAAAATGAGTTTGGCAGAAGCCTTTCTTCAGGCCTCAGTTTCGTTGTAAAATGAAGAGAATTGGGCCATCTCGAAGTTTCTTTCCAGCACTGACATTTAATGATTATATGAAAATAATTCTCAGAAAATGAGGCCTGAAAATCTCTGAACCACTGTTTTATAGTCAAATAATAAATCTAGAGTCACAGTCAAACATGACCTTTCAGAAGGAAAGCAGCAGGATTTTTTGTGCCAGGAAAGTCATGTCTAACTAATCTATTAGCTCTTCTCAAGAGAGTAAATAAGCATATGGACAAGGTGGGATCAGGGGATAGAATTTGCATAGACTTTTTTTTTTAATTTTTTTTAAAGATTTATTTATTTATACATACAAGCTGGGGTACAGGCCAGAGGCGTGGGGCGGCGAGAGGGTTCACCAGAGACAGAGTGGGGAGCAGAACAGGCAGATCAGAAATACACTGCTGAGGGGAGCAGCGGGCGAGGCAGGAGAGGTCTGCCGCACCATGTGGGATTCTCCCCGGCTGGGCATTGAACTCGTATCGCACGCTGCTGACAGCTCCACAGTGCAGCGCTCAACAGCTGCGTCACCAGGGAGGCCCCTGCATAGACTTTTTAAAAGCCTCTGACAAGCTTCTATACTGATGACTTTTTTCATGTTATATTAGTCCCCACGGGATTTGGGGAGGCATTTTGTTATAGAAGGTAAGTTAACTTACAGAATGAAATGGAGGCTAGGAAAAAGGATGCTTCATCGGATGAAGATGTGACAGCATCAAGATTCCCATGGTGCTAGGCCTATTTAAGTTAGAAACGGTGTAAAATAAGGTATACAGAGTGGTACTTCTGTAGCTGGACTAAGTTCTCATTTGTGAAATGCCAAGCTGATGTAGGATATGTGACCAAAAAAACTCTCAAAATTGGGGAGTGGCAAAATAAACACAATAGATTATGTTGGCAAGGTAAAATATTACAGAAAAGCACTATTTAACAATGCAATACAATTAGTAAGATCTGTTGTTACTTTGGCTCTAGAAAAGGATCTAAGAGTTGTAGCTATTTCTCAATTTCAGCACACCATGCCATTTTGGCAATAAAGGTCAACAAAATGCTGGGCACCGATGGAAAACAGATGAGAAGTACAATAACACATTATCCTATTTTTGAAAAAAAAATTTTAAAACCTTGGTACAGACATATAACGTTTGATGTAGAGTCCACCAGTCAAGAAAGGCAAAATGGAGCTCATGGTGATGTAGAGATGGGCAGCAATAATGAAGGAATGAGAAGGTGCTATATTGAGACAGACTCAAAAGTATTAGGATTCTTTTACCCAAAAAGATGAAGGTAGAAGTAGTGGCCAAAGTTCATCCTAAAACAAGGACTACCAGAAATTACTGCTTATTTCTTACTCAATCTATGCGTGGAACAGGTCAAAGCAGTGGATGTATATTGGATTATCAATAGTTATTGACCCTCTAAGGTAGGCCCCGCTATTATATTTATTATTAAAGCATCATGAGGAGTATGTACAAAATAGTGATCAAAGCGATTTACTGACTAGAGCTCAGCATAGACCTTAAAACTCAAGGGTCAAATCCAAGACAAACAAAAGGAAGTGAGAGTTCACACAATGGTCTGTAAAACCTATGGAACGTACCACCTTGAGCAACAGTAAAAGTTGGGCTGAAAAGCAAATCAAGAAGCAGTTAGACTGTATTTGTAGGAGATAAAGTCAAGATAGCTTACTAAGAGAATCTTGTGAAGTATCTTTAACCTTTAAGGTTGTCATTAAGGAGGACAACCACACCCTTGCCACTCCTACTGCCATCGTGTCTCTGAGTCCCCCTATAAAATTCTGGGCTGGATGGACCAGAAATTTAGCCAAGTGTGGCTTATCCTTTTTAATTATGCCGTAAGTAGGAGAATGGTATGAGAATTCCTTGTCGGTATTTCAAGATGGCTGTCATATATGCAATACTGGAATCTATTTTCATTGATAGCCTAAATTACACAGGACCCTATTTAAAACAAAGTTTTGCCCTGTAGAAATGGAATACTTAAAAACTACTTGAAGAAGAATGCATTGTCACAAAAAGTATAGGTGGAAGGTTTTCCTTTAGTCCCGCTCCTCTAGGCAACACTTACCTCGGGTTAGTTCATGCCCATATATCTTTAAGAAATGACATACCAGAGAAAATAACATTTCATATAAGGAAAAACAGTAAAGTAGCTTAAAAGAGAATCCCTGTGTAAAAACCCACCCGCCCAAACTTACATAGTGCCTTCTCTGTCACTTGAGTCCTCATGCAAACCGAAGGACAGATCCATCCAGTGTTGCTTGGGCTTTTGCAGTTGGTTTTGCTCTGCCAGTTTCCACAAAATGTATCAGCACCCTCCCTTGGCTTGGCGACCTCTATCTTATTGAAGCACTGTATGTGTTCTGAGCACACATGAAAGAGAAACAGAAAAAAGAAGAAAGACTGGGACTGAACAGTTCTCTGATTCACAGAGAAGTAAACTTATCTGAGAGAAGTATAAAAATGAAAAAAAATAGAAAGCTCAGAAACAGGAAGGGGAAAGGCACAAATGAAAATATAAGATTGTTCTAGAAGTATTACATACCTCACTTTAAAGATTGTTTTAAAAGAAGGGTGGGACTAAATGGGGTTTTAAGTGGTAGTATGATAATTTGGCCAACAGCAAAATTATCACACTTCCCAATTCTTTAAGCTCTATTACTGCTCAAAGCAGTCTCTGCTCCCTTCACTCTCCTTACCCTGGCCCTGTGGCCTCTGGCTGCCCAAAACCCACCTCAGCAGCTAGTGGCTAAGTCAGTACTCCCCCATTCTCAACTCTCTTGAGCAAAATGTACCTTTGTTCTACCCATTGTGTTACCTTGACCTGAGAGTGTTTTTGTTCTCTTACAAGAGAATAAGCTAATATTTATTAAATATGGCTCTTCTAGTGGCAAGTAGAGGTATTTTGGGAGCAGAGGCTTCCTCACACCCTCAAATGACAAGTAGAAAGCCAACAGGTTTTGTTTAAGTCAGGTAACCACACCGGCCTTACCTTTCCTTGTCTGTACAGTGGAAATCCGATACCTTTCACGTCTGTCACAGTTGACAGCACTTTCACATATATTTACATATTTGATCCTCACAGCCACCCTCTGAGGTCAGGATTATTTCTCCATTTTAGGGACAAAGAAACTGAAGCTCGAGGAGGTTAAGCAACTGTTCTAGGATGATATGTGAAAAGGCTAATGCATCAGCACTTGATCAGTCATCTAGTCATGATAATGAATTGACATGGGAAGGCAGAAGCTTCCAGAATGGTGGTGCCTAGCACAGGGGCCGCATGTCTTTGTAGGGACAGTAGTGACACCATGGGTGTGGGCTTTGGAGTCACAGACACCTAGTTAGAAATCCTGGCCCTGCTACTTATTACCTGACATCCCTCGGGCAAGTCACCTTCTCTGAGCCTACTTTTCCTCATTTGGAGGATGCAGGTCCTAATCCTTGCCTTAGAAAGACACTGTGAGGAGCAAGTCAAACACCAAGCATAATGAATGTACTTAGTACTGTGCAGAGCACATGAGTAGCAGGCAAAAAATAGAATTCCTGCAATGATTACTATTAGTAATACTTGACTCAAATGCAAGTCTAGAACACGGAGTCCACAGCCCCAAAGTTAGAGCTGCTGCTAGTGACCAGGTCGGAGGCAAACAGAACCAAAGCAGGTGGGGCTGGCCACAGCCGTCCCAAACTAGGTTGCAGTTCCCCTTGAGCAGCGGTTCTCAAAGTTGCACTAGTGATAGTCACCCGAAGAGTCTGTTCAGTGGCAGGGGTTGAGTGAGCCTCCCTTCCAAAGTTTCTGGTTCTGAAGGTCTGATGTTGTCCCAGAATATGTATTTCTAATAAATTCCTCGGTACTGCTGATACCACTGATTTGGGAGTCTACTTAGATAGAGCATCGTTGTCTTAGAATGAAGAATCCTGTTCAGTTCTAGGCATCAGAGTTTCCTTGCTACTGCTTCCTCTTTATTCCCTAGTGAAATTCCACTCGAAAAATGCCAACCCTGTCTTAGTAGAGCAAAGGGAATTGACCATAACTAGTCCATGAGAGTGATCAGAGTGCTCCTGGAAATTAGAGATGGCGGAGGCTGGGAGAAGTTTTAGAACAGAACAAAGCCCAAGACACAGGGAGAAAGCAGCGAAGCCGGCTGTGATTCCTGAGCCTTCCCATCTTGGATTTTCCCTGCAAGCCTTCTCTCTTGCTTCAGCTTTTTTTTTTTCCTTTTAGAACTGCTACTGTATCTGGGGGAGTGGGGAAAGGATGTATTTTCTTTTTTTGTTGTTTTATTCTTTGTCAACCACAAGGCCAGGATGAACTTCTTGGAAAGTCTAGAAAAGCATGGACAGATTGTAGCAGGCTGAGCAAAAAAAAAGTTGAACAAAATAACACATTCTCTGGAAGTAAAATATGTACTCTATGCCCGGTATCATGTTACAGCAAATCTCAAAACCAAGGACTATTTTCCCAGTCACGGCCTGGCAGTTGTCAGTCACCAAGCCTCTGCTACCTGTTAAACACAGTTAAGGCAGCAGTCTGTGCCTCTAAATTACAGGATTTGTCCTTGAAAATAGTAACTCAATGGAATGAGAAAGATAGATAGCCTTGGATTTAGACTCCTGGGTTAAAAATCATCTGTCCCATAAATTTCAAGGGGGATGGGTAAAAGAACTTGTGGTCTTAGTTATTGAGAATAAATATTTTTCCTGCAAATCTCAGGCGGCAGCAAACTCTGCTATAATGATAAGAATGTAGGCTTCTTCAGGTCCTGAGGCAGAGATACTTTGGATTAGGGATTCCACATAGGGTGTCTGGGCCTGTTCAGTGCCTTTAAGCTATCAGGTATTTGCCTGTATCGACCTGCCCACATTCATACAAACAGGCCTCCCTCATCCTTTCAGAATCCACGGCTGCTTTCCTGAACCATTTACCCCAGTTTATCTCATACTCATTCCTGACTCTTCCTCAGTCTGTTCTAATTTTTACCTCATGATTCATTTTTCTTCTTACTACCTGGCCTCACCTTAAGACCCAGTACTTGGAATCACTTCTCCAACATGAAATCTTTGAAGACTTGTTTAGCCAATAATCAGAGTCCCCGATTGGCTACACTCTTGTTGACATGTATGGTTGGGTGGTCCTGGGACCAGCCTGTTCTCTGGGAACTTACACTTTTACACAGACCCCACGAATGGTGCCCTTTCCTGATCCACCAAGTCCTGGGAGCAGAACTCAGATTTGGGAGATGTGTGGCTCCGTGAGACTGCTCTTGGAAGGAACTGAAAACAAATGGGAAGGAAAAAAGTTGATTTCTCATCACTGGATTCGGGAGAGCCAGCTGAGTCTGTGTTGTCTGAAGTGGATGAGTGAGAAAAGTGATGTTTGTAGTACATATTCTTTAGCAATTCTTATTTCTCAGATGTGAAGTAATATTTTTTATTTTCCTTCATGTCCATCTCCCCTCAACAGCCCATCCATCAGTAGACTGCCAAGATTTTTTCAATTCTGCCCTACAGAATGTCTCTTGAATCCATGTGCTCTTGTCTGAGCTGTCTGCAATAGCATCTGAGTAATGGGTCGCCCCTGGTCCCACTGTTTCATGCCCCTCATCCCCTGCCAATCCATTCTCCACACTTCTGCCAAAGTAATCTTTCTAAGACACAGATCTGATCATGTTACTCCTCTTCTTAACGCTTCCCATGTCCATGTTTGTATCTAATTGCTATGATAGATATGATTCTGGTTTTCTAGAAGACAAATTCTTCTAATTATGAAAATATTAGTCTACTATAACATTAATCTACTATATATTGCACTTTAGAGTGTTTTCACAATTTGTTGTATAATTTTGAACAACATTCCTACCAATTAGATATAGTTTTCTCTCTACATTTCATCAGAGCATAACTTAAGACTAGCACAAGGCACATAGTGTATGGTATATACATTTAAAATTATATATGTATTAGATCTCTTTGGTTAAGTGAATAGATTAGGTACTCCTAGAGGAAATGCAAACTTTCAGTTCCAGAAAATGAATTTGTTAAATCTTATTCAGATGCTGGCAAATCTCAGTTGTTTAGAGCATGCAATTACTGAGGTCAAAGTTGGTGGTTCAATTCCCATTTGTTTAAGTTAGCCTCATTTAATTTCATGGACATAGTCTATAACCCTAACCTCAACCAGCTATTTTACAATTGCATGTCCCAGTGGAACATGGGTAACATAATATGGACAAATCCACGCTACGGCTCCGGCCCTATTACTTCAAAACTCAAATATAATGGTAACATCTCAGTGTTCTGTAGATTTTTATATATGCGGTTACACAAGGAGGTTTTAGTAGTAATCATCTAGACAGGCAGCATGATTCTCCAAAATGGTACACTGAGGACCCTAAAAGATGCTCCATTGGTGTCTCATTCCAGCAGTAGTTTCCTAATTATGCAATTCCTGTCTGTAATTTCAGTTCCATCTCTACTGATGACTTAGGTAACAATTATTAATGTAGCTTCAGATAAAACCTGTAATGATTCTACTCACTCATTTCTACCTTCTCTTTTGAGAGAGTAACAAAATATTGTACAGATGATAATGCCTTTTTCATTCACACAAATGTGGTAACAGAATCATCTTTATGTACAGATGGCATTACACATGGCCTACAGGAGAGCAGTGAGAATACCCTGACCGGAAATTTTTGGTTTCCTTTTATTTACTCTGGGTTAAGGCAAGAATCTACTGTTAATGTGTAAATATCTCTGAAGGGAGTAATAAATCATTGTCAGTCATTAGCACTCAAGTATGAATTATTTTATCAGATCCCTTCTACCTAACACTTACCTAAAAGAGGTGCCTTAAGGAAGACAGCTGACTGGTGTATTGTGATGGGAAGATAGTGGAGGCAAATGTTCATATTCCCAGAGAACAGACTTAGGTTTGAACAGGATGGGACTCGTGGGATGAAGTAGGGCTGTTCATAGAAGAGAGAATCAGAACAGTACCAGAAGACAAGCTTGTCTTAACCTCCATTTGGATTTAAGCCAACTATGCGTGAATTGGTACTGCATTCATAACATCCTATAATGGTTAAGAAACCGAGTTCTGGCATCAGACAGACTTAGTTCAGATTCTAGTTCTGCCACTCTCTAGCTATGTGACCTTAGGCAGAATTTCCTACTCATTCTTAGCCTTGATCTGCTGATATTTAAAGGTAGTAATAATAGTACCTACCATATAGGGTTGTTTGTAGGATTGAATGCGATAGTTCAGCTAAAGCACTTAGTGGAATGTCTGGGACATAGTAAGCGATTGAAAAATGTTAGCTATTATTATATCAATAAAAATTTAAGGTTGTTTAGACTCAAGTAAATATATTACACAGAATATATATAATATATGCTGAATGGAAAATTTCCTCAGTGGAATCAGACTTATGTCATCTCAAAATTTAAAAAATCAAGTAAATTTCTTTGCCTCAAAAAAACCTAAACCCAATTAAAATAACATAAGAAATAAGTCCACGAAATGCATGCAGATGGAAGGGTCATTGTGTTCCAACAGAGACCTGAAAGCCATATTGTGGAAAGATGAGGTCTAATCAAATGTGTACAGTTGACAACTGTAGTAGGCCATGAAATTCGGAGCAGAGTAGAAAGCCAGCAGAAAAAAACAGAGCTGGAAGCAGAGGTAAACCTTACCTGTTCCCCTAGAATCTATGTAGCTCCCTGTAAAAATAAGATGTAGTTTCCTTCACCAAAACAATTTAGAGGAAGAGAATGAAGGTTAAACTCCTTTTCACGATAGGAGTTTGGGGCAAGATGTCACCGATGACCAACTCAGAGGGCATATTTATTATTAATGATGTAGATGGTTAATTGACACTTCACAGACAACAACATTTGTGTTGATCTCTTCCTTGAGATAGAGGAAATTGTTTTTCTTGTTTAGAATCTGCTGATTAGCTGGTATAAACAGATCTCAAATCACCAAGTTAAAACATAAACATAAACAATGAGTCCTTACCTATGTGACTAAAAGCAGGCCAGAGCATTAGGTCTGATGGAATGTTAAATGTATGGCTGTTAACTGTCACCTGCACAATAACCCCTGACAGCCATTTCCTGCTTGGCAGCTTAGGGGAGAGGGCTGGAGAGTATGGGTGATTGACTTGTCATCTTGACTTGTCATTATGACTTGAATATTCCCTCTGCCTAGCTGTCCTGCATGAGCAGCGTTTGCTTAAATTGTGAGAGTCATAGTGTCAATAACTGCTTGGAAGGGAAAATGTCATGGTTTGGTTTTGCTAGATTCAAGAAACAAGAGTTTTCAAGTCAGTGGAATTACAGTTAGCATTTGCATGGAGTGCCTTCCAGCATGTGAACCGTATTTTTATACATAATTTCACTTAATTTTAACAATAGATCTATCAGATAAGTTGTGGCTATTTTTCCTTTCACCATGAAGAATCTCAGTTTCTGGGGGTAAAAAGACTTACTCCAAGTCTTGCACTTGATAAGCCATGAACATTCCAGCAGTGATTCCAAATTCTAGGCTCTTGACATCATACCTAATCTGGATGAATTCTGTCACCATCTTACAAGAGTCCGAGGCCTATAATCCTTGTGACTGACTTCTTCAGACCCCTACACTACTCATGAGATGCTGTCTATTTTACCTCCAGAATGCTTCTCAAATCTATCTGCTATTGAAATTCCTAACCCCACTTGAATGCAAACTGGTCCAACCACTATGGAATGCTGTATGGCAGTTTCTCAAACTGCTAAAAATGGAGTTTCCATACGACCCAGTAATACCACTTCTGGGAATCTACCCAAAGGACACAAAAACATTAATCCAAAAGGATACATGCACCCATATGTTTATTGCTGCACTGTTTACAATAGCTAAGGTTTGGAAACAACCCAGATGCCCCAAAATAGATGATTGGATCAAGAAGATATGGTACATATACACAGTGGAACACTATTCAGCATTCAAAAAAGATAAACACATGCAATTCGCAGCAACATGGATGGAACTAGAAGGGATCATGCTCAGCGAAATAAGCCAGAAAGAAAGAGAAAAATATCGAATGGTTTCACTTATGACAGGAATATAGGGGAACCAAACAGGAGAGAGACACTCAGTGAGGGAGGGGGAAGATAAGGGCTCAAAAAGGGATAGAAAAGAGCACAAGGGACTATGGTGATGGGTCACGGGTGAATCGGTGGTGGGTTACCCAAAGGGAATACACAATAATGTAAAAGATATAAATAACAATAAAAAATTAAAAAATAATAAAATAATAAAAAAAGAAATTCCTAACCCCACTTCCATGATCCTAGCCTCTTGTTTCTCTTCTGGATTACTGAGATACTGAATAGTTTCTAAGTGGTCTGTTCACAATCTTCTTATCTGTTTTACTTGTTGCTGCCAAAGTGGGCTGTTAAAAGTACAAATCTGAACCAGACCCTCACCTGCTTAAAAGCTTTCAGTGGCTCTTTAACACCTTCAGCATGAAATCCTAATTCTTTAGCATGGCCTAGCCTCATCCCTCGTCTCCATACACATCCTATCCTCTGGCTAATACTAGTTCCTTTCTCCTCCTTGAACTTGTAACCATTCTTGTTTCTGTGTTTTTTATTCTACTGGGAAAATGTCTTCCGTCTCTTGTCTACCGTATTATGTAGGAGCAACCTAAAGTGAATGTCTTCAGTGAGCTATTCCCACCCTGATGGCACTCCCATTTGTCTTCATATAAACTCCTGTTACAGCATTTAACAAGGTTTAGTTGTATTTATTGATTTACATGTTCATCTGAACCACGGACTCTGAGAAAAGGGCCAAAAACGTGTCTAATAAAACCCAGCAGTTTTGCTTAACACAGTGTTCGGAACATAGTAGGAGGTAAAAAATTATTACATGACACCCAAAAGCAGTGATTCATTATCCTACACCCGACTCTGTGACATGTATGGAGGTAATAGGTCCAAGCCTTATGGAAAAGGGGAGAATTGCACGATTCTTTTTGCTAAGGAAAACGTAAGACATTTGAAAATTGAGATACTGTGTGGTACTGACTGAAAGTCTATAGCAGTTCAGAAGAAGATTTGAAACTAGGGAGGCTCCTCTTTCCTTTAGAAACCATGATTACTTATGAAGGACTAACAGCAATTGAATATTTGCCATCTGGCAACTGTCGTAGTACTCATTGTAAATCAGATTTAATAAACCCAAGTCCTTTTAAAGGTGAAGGTGTTCTGTATTATTTAGGGAGAAATACCATCCCCCAGGAGACTGACTCAAGGAAAATACTTAGAAACTGAAACTAAATTCCTCTAAGTGTTAGGAGACAGAATTCTACCTGGCTCGTCTTTGACACGGCGGGAATACCTTCATCAGGGCACTTCATAGCCGTTGTTTTCATCGAGAAGATGTACACTTGCTTTTCATTTAACTAATCAAAATTTGAATAAATCAGGGTGGGCATTCCATGCTTACCCATGGGGTAGGCGTTTTTGAGGTCAGCATAGCCAAATCTCCCCTTTACACTTAGAACGTGAGGCCAGTAGTGTTCCTGCTCGTGGCTTGCACCCTCTGTATATTATAGCACAACCTGTGGAGCTTCTCCTTCCCACTATCAGTTAGCTAACTGGGCATTTCCCTCAAAAGTGACTGTGAATGACCCACCTCACCCTCCACTCCCTTCTCCAGCCAGAGGGTTGGAAGTAGTTGTTCACATTTATAAATGTAGAACCTTAAGTAATTTCCCAGTAAAGCTGAAGCAAGTCAGAATTTTCTTTAAAATACAGATGTGCCTTGTAGAGCATTAAATGGAGGCTACTATTCAAGAAATCAAGCAACAAAACTTCTTTGAGTATTGGATATGTGTAAAGCCCTGTGGTTATTACCATATGGGACACGGGGGTGTGTAAACATGGTGCTTGTTCTTCAATTGCTCAGCTAGGTGGTGGAAAGATCCCTTAGCTATATCGGGGATGGTAGGAGGACGTGAGGCTGACCCTCGGTTAGTATATTATGAAGAATTCACTTAGAAGAACATTAACCAAGCACACAAGCTATGAGAGGAGAATGTAGACTCGGGGGACAGAGGTTGGTTGAAGAGTTAAAGGAAAATCCAAAACAGAGGAAGGACTCTAGGTGCAAGGGGGTGGGTAACATTGGGCAGAAATGCCTAAGACAGAAAAGTACTTGGTACAGTTCATGGAGAGAGCAAAGTCTGAGTAGTGGACTGGGAGAGAGGAGATAAAAAGTAGCAACGTTTAGAGAGCAGAATAGCTGGAATATACCAGCTGTGGTGTTGATGAAGGTGCAAACTGCATACACGGAAGTAGGTTCAACCAGAAGCAAATGGGTTCCAGCTAGCATTCAAACAAAACAGAACCTTGCTCCCCCAGGAACCAGAATGAGAACCAAAATGATAGCTCCACCCTGGACTGCAGGGTGGAGGGAAAGCAAACCAAGGATCCTAGCCCTGTCAAGAAAGGCTGTGAATTAGAGGGGAATGGCAGCAGCTAGTTCCTGAGTGGAATCTACCGGGGCCTGTATTGGTACAAAGTGACTCATGTGAACTGGACCTGGGAGAGTCTTTACTGGTATACAGTACAGGGCTTGGAATTTCTTTATATTGGTGAGTGATTTAGATATAAATCTAAATTACTTGTTATACAGGTCCTTAGTGGACAAGGTGGCAGGAAAGGAATGCTACTGGAAAATCTGGACAGTCTGGTGAAAATGTGAAACCTAAAAATAACTCTGAATAAAAAAATCACCAGCCCCATCACACAAAACATCTTCCATCTTGAGAACCTGAGGTGTGTCAAAAGGAAGAAGCCAGGCTTCCGACTCCGAAACTCCCACTTCTGCAGTCTATCTTCCATAGCCTCGAGGATACAGACATCTTAATTCAACTGAGACATTGTTAGCTCAGAGGCAAAAACACTTTATTTGATTCATGAGCTTTGTCACCATACATTCGACATTGAAGCTTGGCACAGTGCTGGAGATGAACCCCTGCCTTCAAGAAGATCACATTTTAGCAGAGGAAAATTCATCTTATGAGGAGACATGTAGGGATGAGGCCACATGATAGAGAAAGAGAATTTGCAGGTGGCCAGGACAAGTTCAGAGCCTGCACCTCTGTGAGATTGAGATTTAACAGCCCCAGTGCCTGGGCAGTGGGAAGAGGACCATAGTAACAGAAAGGCTAGGGTGTGAGGTTGGCAAAGTCTGTGGTTTGGAAAACAGATAACAAAGCCTATAAATAAGAGAGAGGAAGGAGCACAACTGGAGGAAACCAAGTTTTCTGAGTCTAAGTCTCTGATGGCTAGACTTTCTACTGCTGCGCTATAATGGTCTGTGTGTGTGTGTGTGTGTGTGTGTGTGTGAGAGAGAGAGAGAGAGAGAGAGAGAGCGAGAGAGAGAGAGAGAGAGAGAGAGCGCAAGCACATGAGAAACAAGAAGACAGAAAGCAACAGAAAGAGACAGAGAAAGAGAGAGAACTTGAGATTCTTTTGACTCTTTTAACCATTGGTAAGAGGGTGGAGGCTGTAACCACTAACGCACAAGCAGCTAGATCAGTGGGCCTAAACTGAACTTTAAAAAAGAGGAAGTGAGGAAAGTTTGTTTGTGAGCTCTGGTGGCAGGAAATCCTGTGACTAACCTTATTTCACACATCTCAGATTATTCAAAGGGATCTTGACTTTCTTAAGAATAGCAACGTGAAATGGAAGGGGTTGTCTCAGGGCACTAATGTCTGAGAAGAGCGGACACTCCTGCTAAATAAACTAATCCAATTTGGGTTGCCCTTTGCTATGTGAAGAGATGCTTTAGGGAACATGGCCCCCTGGTATTTCCAATCAATAGAGTAATGCAGCATTACCAAATGGGATTTGACTCTATTGAAACAAATGCCAACATGTTGGAAACAAATAAAATCAACCGGTGAGCCTCTTTTTACTTGTAGAAATGTTTTTATGGGGCTGAAAGCAACCATTATATGTGGGCTATAATTTTAAATAGCATTGGTGGAAGGATGGACTATGATGAGGACAGCGGGGGGCTGAAGGGTTGGTGGGGAGGGGAGGGGCTGATGGTCATGCTTAGGCAATTAGGGAACCACAGGCATCCAGACAAGTGATGACTTGTGCTTCTGTAAAGGCAGAGCAGTGGAAGGAGCCCCTATGCTGGGCAAGGCAGGCCCATTAGCAGAGAGAGAGAGCTGGGGCTCCAGCCACCCGGAGCTTTCATTTCCAGGTGACGATGCAGGTGCTAGGAAAAAGGGGGTCTCAGACTCATCTTTTATCAACCTTGAGTGAAAACGTCCCTCAGGCAGATGCAGAAGCACTTTGCTTTTTATATTCCGTAAGTGTCTATAAAGCATTCCTGGTTTTCGGAAGACAATAAAAGCAGAAAGTGTGAAAATTGTTTACAATACATTTGAGGGCTGGTGTGGCCCACTGACTGGATTTTCAAAGTCGCCAGGGGGGACCCTCATTACAGTACATCACGTCTCTGCTGTGCTTGATGGAGTCAGCAGGCCTCTCACCCGGAGTCTAGCCTCCCTTTCAAACAGAACCGTGTATCTAGAGATGCACAAAGCACGTCAATGCTCATCTTACCACCTCCCTCCGGGCTGTGCGTCCCCTGGGGGGAGGGGGTGCTGCGGGGCTGCGTGTCTGCACAGGCAGCCGAGCCATAGAAAAGGCCAGATCCCATTTACAGGCCTGACTTGCCATTTCACTCATGGACGGGTGAGGGCAGGGTTCTTTCTATGCTGCCTGAAATCGTTTGGGGGACCTGCTGTGTTCAAAGAGCTCAAACAAAAGGCTGGATGAGTAAATAAGTTAGATACTTGCAGGCACACGCTGGAAAGCTGCCTCCAGCTGACACACACGGCCTGGAGGAGACCCCTCAGGACTCTGCCTCCTTATCAGGCTCACACTGGCCAACCACCAGATCTGAGGGGCCAGGTCAAGGTTGGAGACCCCAGTAGACTGAAATAAGTACTCCCAGCTGGTCTGGAGAGCAGAGACTGAAGACGGGCTGGAATTACATCTGCACCTGGTTCAGGCAAGGTTCAGGAATCTGAGACCAGAGCCAGGCTGAAGCCAAGTCATGGGGGAGGGGGGTGTCTCAGACCAAGGGAATGCTGTGAACAAAGGCATAGAGGCAGGAAGACATAGTGGGAGCACGTCTGAGGAATAAGTAGGATCTGTTGTCAGGGCCCAGGAAAATAGGTGCAGATAGAAACCTGAGGACCTGGGAATGAAGCTTCAAGACCCTGGAGAACCTCTTGAAAGTTGTCTACATCTAGGGCATGTGTGGGGGGGTCAAGGAACAAACTCATCATGGACTTAAGAGGGAAGAAAGCAAGGGCTTCAAATCCTGCTGGTTGGGTTGATTACAATTTTGAGCTTTAACAAAGATCTTGGGCCTGGAAACCCATCAAAAGGAAACCTGGAATTCAATTCGCTTTACTTACTGAAAGCCTACTGTGTGCAAGGCCCTCTTCCAGGATATGAATCAAGAATGTGACCATTTGGAACCCAAAAGCCAGGTCAAGAGTATAAACCATGCCAGGTTGTCTCTGTCAAAAAACCAAGTGTATGGAATCGGCAGACTTGATTGGGCATATGATGTGCTGTCGACTCATTATAACTATGACAAGTTAATGTATGAATCTCAGATCAGACACAAGATCTGACAAGGATTTTCTTCATCGGGACCAAATTTATTTAGATACAGTTATTATAAATTAAGTACAAGGCTTACATTTTAAATTCCAGTTGATCTTACATTTTACAATTGATCTTTATTGAGAATAATCAATACACATGAAATGAGATACTAAACACAATAATAAAAATGTATAACTAACTATATGGCCTTGGGAATGTTTCTCAACTTTTCTGTGCCTGTTTTCTCATGTGTAAAATGGGGATTAAAATAGTAATACCTTTTGCAGTTATTGTGAGGATTAAATTCAATGATGTACATAAAACAGTTGACAAATGGTCTATACTTAAGTTCTTCAAAATGATTTTTCATTTTTGGTGGTTGATTTTGTCAATCACCAATTATTGAAGCTAAAAGCATATTGCTGCATTTATACTTTCATTTTAAATGCATTCAACTTGTTCCAGAAATCTTTATCCTTAATTTTTAAAAACAAATCTTGGCAAGCATTTGTTGATTCATTTAGATTATTCAGAGGAAGCTTACATTTTTTGTGCTTTTCCTAATCCCTTTGTCAATTTGTGAAAATGACTCTTGACCTCAACATTCCCACTCTAAATGATGATTTCCCACAGCCTTTACCTGGTTAGATTGTTATTCTCAAGATGAAATTACTTAGGTATATTCTACTCTGTGTGATCTAGAGTTGCCGTCTCTCTATCCCATATGGCTAGTAAGTCCTTGTTAGGCTATGATTTAAGAACCAAAGGTTCATTATACAGATCGTTGGAAGACAAATAGCAAAAACATTTTGGGAAAGATCCCGTCTCATTGAGGCCCCTCATCAACGGACTCAGGGATAATCACAGAATCATTGCTTAATTTCTCTAGGAACCAGACCCCGAGACAAGGCTCTGAGTGAAAGTGGTTTGTTTGGGAATTGCAGATAACACCTGCAAGGGAATGGGATAGTTACAAAGGAAATGAAGGCAGCCGCTGAGGGCTGTGCTATTAAGTCAGCTGCCACAGTGGAGAACTGATTTGATACTTGATCATATGTGGAAACTCTGGAAAATGGCACAACATACACACCCCAGAAATACCCCACGCAGGGGCCATGAGGGTGATGTTTTTATGCACTAACATATTCCCCACATCTCACTGTTCTTGGAGGGTGTTAATTCACTGGCCCTTTTAGATTTTGACCCATGGACACAGCACCGAGGTCGGCAGTGCTAGCAGGGAGTCATCACGGACTCACGCAGATGCTGGCAGCTGAACGACGCAGCCTGAGCTCGAGGGAAGGGCCACGGGCTGTGGGCGGTGCTCTAACAACCTCTGTTCCATTAAGAGAAGCTCAAATAGGCTTTCGTTGCATGGGGTTTAGAGCAACTGGGCTGCAGTTTGGAGTAAGCTCTCACCCCGTTTCTGGCTTTCTTACCCTGTTGCCTTAATCTTTTAATCTACTTTCCAGGGGCCGACATGTATTTTCTTGCTACCAGCGTGGGAATAGCTAAATAATGAAGATTATCTTAGGGGTGAAAATGGAAACAGAGATTCAGAGAATCAAAGTAAGGGCATTTCCCCCATACCTAGAACTATTGGCCCCAATTCTTAGGGTAGCGTGATATCTAGAAACACTTAGCCCCAGATAAGCCCTCTTTTTATCTCCTTGCCTCATGGAAGGAATCCAGCCAGAAGAGAGAGAAAGTGAGAAGTGATAGACAAAGAGAACAGAGGTGATACCTACCTAACTTCATGGAAATAAGAGAGTCTGCCCGGGGAGGGGCTCCCAAGAGAGGCAAACTCTCAAACTCATAGCACAACAGACCTTTCCAGTGCCCTGGAATGTGTTGCTTCTATTACTACACTACTCTCCGGTATGGCTGGAACTGGGAGCAGTTGGCAAACATTTATTAAGACTTGCTGGGGTCGGGATCAGTAGTTCTCATAGAGCACTCCGAGGGCTCTTAGACATTTGCCATGGTTTGACTGTCTAGCATTGAACTCCTCCTCCATAATAATTCTCCAGTCTCCTCTTGGGTATAGTCTTGGTGGGATGCAGAGCCTAACTTTCATGACAGTAGCACAAGGGCCAGGACCTTGCTTTCCATCACTCCTTGCAGCCATGAAACAGGCATGTAACTATCGGAAAAATCCTGGAATTAATTTGCTCAACTCTGGAAGACCTGGGGCATAGGCTAGCAAGTGAAATGAACCTGTAGTCTTAGAATCAAAGGATAAAAGGAAGCAGCTTTGGTATTTCTATGGATGTTATAAGTGGAATGTTTCAGAGTTAAACAGAAGGATTGTAGGGTCACCTGGATGGTTTCATCATGCTGCACGCCAGGAGTAGGGGTGATGGTGGTGATGATCCTGAAGATGGCGGAGGCAGAGGCGATGATGAACACTTAACGAAGGCCTATTCTGTGCCCATTTCACATGGGCAATATCATTTATCTTAACAGCAATGCCACGATCTAAGTGCTATTATGATCTTCAGTTTTCAGAGAAGGAAACCGAGGCGTGGAGAAGTTAACTAACTTGCCAAAGTCATGCATGTAGCTGGCAAGTGAGTTTCAAATCTGACTGGCTCTGACTTCAAAGTCTGAACTTTTTGGCATCATGCTGGGCTGCTGCACCTCATAGCCAGGAATCCAAATTGTTGGAATGAGCTTCGCTAAAACTCATGAATGCAAGAGAGTGAAGAGGGCACTACTAAATTAGCTGACCACAAAGTGTGACCCAGAAAGAGAGACTGTTGTCACCAAATCATGTGGTCATGATTCACACGAGATGGGAGGTACTGAGTGATTAGATGTTGCAGGGAGGGGGAGGAACCTGTTCAGTGACTGCAAGGAGTGCTGGAGAGAGCATGGAAGAGTGGTGTGATTGGAGATAGAGAGTGCTGAGTCAAGAACAGCATGTGATACTCTGTGACTTATGTGGATTTAGAGCTGGCAGCTCCTCTACCTTCTGCCATTATCTTCTTTGATATTCTGTTGATTTCATTAAACTCACTGGAGCCTTGACGTCACCATTTTGTTCTCCTGGTTGCTCAAGTACAATATATATTAAATTTCAATCTCTGTTTTGAAACATTGTCCCATGCAATTGTGAGTTCCACCGGACAAAATTCAGGTGATTTGCGGTGTGTGTGTGTGTGTGTGTGTGTGTGTGTGTGTGTCTGAACATGTGTGTTCATGTATGCTTGCATAGTGTGTCCCAGCTTATTTCTCCTTGATTCCATATATTTCTATTGATAAAGAAATTATAGTCAAGGATGCTCAGTTCAAATATTTATGGTATTGCATGCTTGAGAGGTCTAATAATGGTAACGTGCATATTCCAGACATAAAAATTGTGACTTTTGAGGTTCTCTTTAAAATTTAAAAAAAAAATTTTTTTTAAAGATTTATTTATTTATTTATACATACAAGTTGGGGTACAGGCCAGAGGGGTGGGGCAGCGAGAGGGTTCACCAGAGACAGAGCGGGGAGCAGAACGGGCAGATCAGAAATACATTGCTGAGGGGAGCAGCGGGCAAGGCAGGAGAGGTCTGCTGCGCCATGTGGGACTCTCCCCGGCCGGGCGTCGAACTCGCTGCCAACAGCTCCACAGCGCAGCGTTCAACCGCTGCACCACTGGGGAGGCCCTCTCTTTAAAATTAATGTCTTTATTGTAACTTTTTTTTTAATTGAGGTAAGGTTGGTTTACAGCACTGTAATTCAGAGCTATAGACCTGCGCATCTATAGATGAATACGACCACACGGCGCCCACCACCAAGGCCCCGTACTCCCCCACCTTGTTCTTTTGTCTGAGTTTCTAATGGTTTAGAGCAGCTGCTTTGAGCATGGCATAAGAACTAAGGCTCTGTGCTGGTGTGTGTGTGTGTATGAGTGTGTGCTCACATGCTACACGTGTGCGCGCCTCTCCCTGACCCTGTGCTTGGCTGTGATTGAAACATCACAGTGTATCCCCCAGCAGGAAACTGGCAGGTACCCCGAGGGCTACTAGTAGTGTGATATTCTCTGAGTTGTGAAAATAGAAACTTGAGAAATCATGTTGAAAAAAAATATTTTTAATCTACTTGGACCTTAGGGGGTATAATAATATGGACGGATATAAAATTCCCGCAGGTATCTAACCTCGGCTTAAATTGGAAAGGATGTGACACATCTCCTCCTCCCCCACACATGCTTTTTTTGAAAACTTCCCAAGACCCCTTGTTTATATTAGTTGTTGGGGAAATGTGCTTTCACATAAGACTAGGAGGGGTTGGGGGAGAAATAATGTGTTCAGGTGTCTCAACAGCTGTGTGAGGGCCATACTTACTTGTGGACGTCAGTGGCTTGCCAAGGTCCAAGACCCCTCTACATATCTAACCGTACCGCCCCCCCCACACACACACACTGGTCATAGTGAGCCTGGCAGACTTCATGCTGGCTAGGCCCCAAATCAGAGGTTCGTTATTGTTGAAAGGAACCATGTGATTTATCCAAATTATTGAGACATGGATCACAATAGGGACCAAATCCAATTTTTTGTTTTGGGAACTTTGTGATAGGAAGGGTAGACTACCAGAAATCTTATTTGCATAAGGACACAGAAGCCTCCTGGGGTAAATGGTGAAGGCTTTCAACATGACAGGATTAAAAATGTGAAACAAGAGGGGGAGACAGATTATTCCAACACTGGGGGTTGACACACTCACTTGAAAGCAGGAGAAAAGTGAAGTTCTTGGACTCCTTCTTGTGACAGCAGTTTGAGGCCCTAGGGAAGTGCATTTAGTGGGATACTGGGGTGGCCCCCATATGCCCTAGTGGACTGATCCGTTGGACTTTATTCCACAGCAAAGAGAAGGAGAGAGTGAAAGTAGTAGGGGTACCTTTCCTAATACAGGATAGTGCAGTATGCATATGACAATAGATCACATCAGAGATGCCCCCCACTGGGACCCCCATAGCAGTTGTGGCAGCAACAGTAGTACCAGCGTGGTGACAGCTGCATTAACCGTGCTGGAGGCAGTTAGAGGTGGACCATAAATATTCATGGTATTAACTTCCACTCTTGAGGTTTACTCTGCATCAGGAGGCACTAGCTTATCTCCAATTTACATACATGAAGACAGAGTCAGAGAGGGTAAGTGCCTGGCCCAGGCTCACACAGCGACTGAATGGCAGAACTCAAATTCATAGATGATAGCTGCAAACGCCATGCTCTTAATCCTTGGGCTTGACGGAGCAAGAGTTGCCAAAGAGCGTACATGCTTCCAGGTAGCAAGCTTGGGGTTTAAGAACATTTCCAGGGGGGCGTTCTAAGCGCACCCCATAGAAAAGGCTTCGATGGCCCAGCAAAAGAGAAGCAGTGTGATCGGGTCCTTCCTTTCTCTGGGGTCCAGTTTGTCCATGTGGGGGACTGAGGTCCATCCAGAGCAGTGGGTCTCAGCAGCGTGAGTACTGGCCTCTAAAAGAGGTTTTAGAAAATTGTTGGAACATGTTTGTCTTCTCATGTGTCTCTGCCCAAGCCATTATCTGTAGACATAAGTAAGGTTCTGTAATAAATCACTTTACCTTTTTTCCTTCTTTATATGACAGGAAATTATTATTTTTATTGTTTAGCTCTGTGTAGGCCAGTGGAATCCCCTCTTTTCAATTCAGGATTATCGAAGTGTTATTTTTTATTACTAAAAAGAGGCATCGAGCTAAGAACCACTCTTCTAGAAGGTTTATAACGATCCCTCCAGTTGGGGTAGTCTATGGTTCAAAATCAGCCTGGGGTGGGTTTATGCTAGGCAATATAAATCAGACAGGGAAAGACAAATACTGGATGATATATAAAGAAGTGAAGCAAATGAAAACAAAACAAACTCTTAGGTACAGAGAACAGAATGTCATTACCAGAAGGGAAGAGGGCTTACTGCTGGGTACATCAGGTCAAGGGGGTCAACTGTGTGGTTTTGGATGGAAACTAGATTTTAGGTGATGAGCTGCTGGGTTATCATGCTGTACCCCCAGAATTTACATAATTCTATAAACCAAGGTTGCATCAATAACAATTTATTTTTTAAAAAGTTGAAGAAAAGCAATCTCGAGGCAAGTGAAGCAATGCCCAGTATTGGAAGTATTGGGCTAACCTGCTAGCCAAGGCCTGCCTCCCTTAGCGATGTACCTGGACTCCTCACGTAGGGCACCCTTCAGCTGGGGTTCTCCTGCCACCCTCCAAGGGCACAGTGGTTCCTTCAGAAGAGGCCATGTAACTTTGAACTTTGGCCTCTTTCTTTTTCTCTTCAATGCTAATTGCTGTCTGCATTCTGAGGTTACAGAGAGGACACTTTTCTTTGCTACTGTGAGACACGGAGGAAGTAATAGGAAATCTATGAAAGCAAGTTGCAAGTATGTCTTTGATTTCCCTCAGATTAGCTCAGGTCACGCTGATGGGCTTTTATGTTCTACTCACTGAGCTCCACCCTCCCATTCATACCGCTGGGCTGTTCCTTCCTCCTAATTTAGTGGACTCTCCATCCTTTCTTGTTAGGCCAGCCCCAGCCATAACCCTTGAGCTTCACTCTAAGTCTGCTCACTAGGCAGGCAGCTAACCTCAGCTCCACAGTCATGTCCTTCAAGGTTTCTGCTAGCGTCTCTTAACGAGCATCTCCTCAGAGCCTTCCTCTTAGCCTGCCTCAAGAGCTACTTTCTCTTCTACGGCCTTTCCAAACTGATCCTTAGCTCACTGCTTCCCCCAACTACGCCACACTGAATTGAGCCCTTGATGATGTTACGTGACCTGAGTTTCTCTGCACAGCCTTCTTTTCCCTCTCTGGTCTCCATTAAGTTCAGTTATCCTAACTCCACCATCTTTTCAAGCAGCTGTCTTACTGGTGGTGATGTGCCACACAGGAGTTCCAGGAGGATAGGGAACCACGGTCCTATATCGTGTGCCTACTAGCACAGGTGCTGGCACCACGTGGGTACTCAACTAATGTATTGGAAGTAACTGACTGACTGAAGTCCATTATTTCTACTTCCTAGTAAATGCATGGTGGACCATGATATCTGCCTGGCCCCTAAATAACTATTGAATCTCAGAATTTTTCTTTTTTTAAAGATTTTTTAATTTATGCATACAAGAGCTGGGGTATAGGCCAGAGGTGTGGGGTGGTGAGAGGATTCACCAGAGACAGAGTGGGGAGCAGAACAGGCAGACTGACAGAAATACACTGCTGAGGGGAGCAGCGGGCGTGGCAGGAGAGGTCTGCTGTGCCATGTGGGAATCTCCCTGGCTGGGGATCGAACTCGTGTTGCAATTCGTGCTGCAGATAGCTTCATAGGCTGAGACTTAACCTGTTGCGTCACCAGGGAGGTCCCTGAATCTCAGAACTTTCTATAAGGAGTCATGGATGTTGACTAGTACTAGGGGCCCCAATCTAGTCCTCATCAGGTGTCTAAAAATCTCATGACCTAGATTTACAAAATTTTTGCCCTAAACCTATTTTTAAAGAAAGAGTTCCACAAATCCCAAGGAATATTCCAGTGAGGCTGATACCAAGCATTTGCAAGAAACAGCTTGACTAGAAGTGGGGTGAGGAATAAGAAGGGACATGCCTCTATTGTCATTCCTGTACCTCCCAGGCTGAGAGGGAAGGCCAGTTTAGGGCTTCCTTGCTCTGGTCTTTGAGCGCCCTACAGCTTGGGATTCAGTTTAAATAGGACTCTGGTTTAAAATGGATTCGAACCACACAGTATCTTTTTCTCCTCAGAAAATGGGAAAATGATAGTGGCCCGTGAGTCATACACGGAAAGTGTTCATCATGATGTGTAAAATTATTTCCAAAGGGTGTCCAGATATTGCTGTTATTTCCACCCTGGCCCAGGGGCCAAGGAGGGGCATGTGCGCCCTCTAAAGGGGATAGCAAAATTTCCTCCTGCACTGGGCCTGCAGGAATGGGCTGGTCCCTGCTGTTTCCCAAGAGCATACCCCAAGGAAAGTGAGTGAAACCAGTGACCTTGGGCAAGTTGGTTCGTGCTCTTATTTTCAAAATAATGCAGGCCCATTCAGGTCTCAGGCTCCCTCAAAAAGACAATACTGAAAACTTGCAAGCCGTATTCTCAATAACTCTGATAATTGCAGATTTCATTTCCATCTCTGCTACTTGGTGACGGTGTGATCCCCTTATGTAAATGGGAGCTGAAACCTACTTCATTAAATGGGAAAACAAAAGAAAACAGGTAGCACAGTGCTAGCATTCAGCATTATTGCTTTCCTCCTCCTCTCACTTCCTTCTTCCCTCCTTCTGGGCGCAGTCATAAATTACTGTCAGGGGAGTGTTAAGAACCAGCATGGTGAGGCCACCTGCCTGGGAGCATTTGCAGCTTTAGACTAAGGCTCCTTCCATTTGCCACTAGTCGAGGCCAGCCAGCATGCGCAGTGCACAAGGAAATTGTCTTCTGAGCATAGCTGCGCAAGGCTACAGTAGTGGCAGGACTCGTCTCATACATTTTCCCAGATGCAGTGCATACATCCCATCTGCAGCTGATCAAAGCCACAGGATTAGGATTTGCCCTCTCAGTTGCTGGCTTTTATCAATTAAGGATAGTACGACTCCCTTTATTGATTAAAAGTGGGAGGTCGGAGTCTCGTTCAAATCCACTTAAAGAATTTCTAAATATTTCCGCGCGTATGCAACCAGGACATATGGAGTGAGCACCAGCGGCTACACATATATAGTCTCATTATCCAGGGGGCATACATTCCTCCTGCCTAGAGTAGATTATGAATTCCAACCAAAAACCAAGCTTGTTTCTATGGATTTCAGTCATTCCCTGTGCTATACATATTCTTTGCTCAGCGACTACTGGACAGCGTAACTTCACGGTTAAGAAGACTGCACTGGAATAAGACTTCCTGGGTTTGAATTCCTGCCCTGCCGTCTTACTAGCTGCGTGATCTTAGTCAAGTTAGTTAAATTTGCCTGAATTCCTGCATGTCTGAAGTAGAGGTACTAATGCCTGCCTCATATACCACAGATCTAGAGTAAGGTCAATTCATGTATCATCATTTTGTTATAACGTTGTTTGAGAGAAAAAAATTGATTCCTGGCAGGGGCCACTGTCTGTGTGTGGGGAATTTTCGTGGTCTCCCCATGCCTGCGTGGGTTTTTTCTAGGTACTTCCATTTCATCCCAAATATGTGCATGTGAGGTTCACTGCCCTGTCTTGATGATCCAAGTCTGAGTGAGTGTGGGGTGAGGTGTGAGTGCACCCTGCGATGAAAGGGTGTCCTGTCTGGGGGTGGGTTCCTGCCTTACACCCTGAGCAGCCTGGATAGGTTCCAGCCTCAACTGGAATAAGCTGGTTGGAAAATGAATGATTACAAATCGTTTTTATTATTTATTATTTATTTAGAATCTAGGAATATTTATTTATTTATTTATTTAAATTTATTCATTCTTAATGTTTATATCTTTCACATTATTGTGTATTCCCCGTAGGTTTCCCACCACCGAGTTACCCGTGAACCGTCACCATTGTCCCTTGTGCTCTTCTCTCCCCTGTTTTGAGCCCTTATCCTCCCCCTCCCTCGCTGAATGTCTCTCTCTTATTTGGTCCCCCTATATTCCTGCTATAAGTGAAACCTTTCGAGATTTTTCTCTTACAAAACGTTTTTAATATTAAAAGTGCTTGGGGTCTTTATTTGAAACTTTGGCGATGCATTTGTGCCCAGAAATAAGGCTTAGAAATCGAACTCTTGTTAGTATCAATCAGCTTACGGTACAGTTGGTGTCCTCGTCGCTCCTCTTAACGCTGCAGTTTCCAAAAACTTCTGTTAAGTGTGGAGTAAATGCAGTTGTGGGGATTAAGTGAGATAATGCATATGAACTGCTGAAAACAGTGCTTGGCATAAAGGAAGCACCCACTAAATGTTAGGTCTTAGTAGGATTATCATTAGCATAAGCATAACTCTAATTATTAGGCTTTTCTGGGTAGGATATAGCTAATTCTCTATTTATTAGACTCTATCCTGTTTTATGAAGTGGGATTGTGGGGAAATGCTTGAAAATTTTTATTTGCAATGAAGGTTTTAGCAGTAAAGTAAAAATTTGACCTAACTCTTTGTTCCTAGCCAAGTGAGACTTGTAGTGTATTTTGGGCAGGTTGGACTGCCAGCCCTACCACTGTGCAAATACCATTCACTGTATATTTAATCAGTGCCCACCGTATTTTAGGTAGCTTTCTAATTTCTATTCTATCATGTGGTTACATAGTTTCATAATATATGGCTCTATTTCCCATCATCTGAAATAATCATTTTATTTTCAACACCATAAACACTTGTATTGGGGTTTGAGGGAACTAATAAATAGCTATTAATAAATACCTCCCCTGCTACTGCTCTAGTCTCAGCACTATCATTTCTCTCCTGGATTGTTGCAATAGTCCCTCAGCTGTTCTTTAGGCTTTCTTTTTTTTTTTTAAGATTTATTTATCTATACATACAAGCTGGGGTGTAGGCCAGAGGTGTGGGGTGGTGAGAGGATTCACCAGAGTGAGGAGAGAACAGGCAGATCGACTGAAGTACACTGCTGAGGGGAGCAGCGGGCGAGGCAGGAGAGGTCTGCTGTGCCATGCGGGAATCTCCCTGGCCGGGTATCGAACTCGTGCTGCAATGGTTCTGGATAGCTTCATAGTGCTGAACTTAACCCATTGCGCCACCAGGGAGGCCCTAGACTTTTTCTCTTGCCCCTTGTCCTTGTCCTCAAGGTTCTCTCTTGACTTTGCTCTCCAGGACAAGTCAAAGTGATCTTATTAAAACTTAAGGATGTCATGTCACTCTGCTTAAACCCTCCAATCAATGTCCATCCTCTTAGAGTAAACGACAAAGCCATCTCTCCACTTCGGGGCCTCCAGGTTCTGGTCGCTGTTATCTCTCTGTCCTCATCTCCTTCTGTTCTTCCGCTTGCTCCCTCTTCTCCAGCTACCCAGGACATCCTGCTGTTCCTCAAGCCCCTGAGGCCTTACCTCAATGCCTTCCACTATTGTTCAATCAGTCTGGGACTCTCTTCTCCCATTTGTCTCCATGGCCTGCTTTTTTGTCTTCTTCAGATACTTGTTTATATCACCTACTCCCTGAGCACACTACCCGCAATGCTCCCACCTCCTCCATTGCTTTTTTCTTTTTTGCTTATTTATTTATTTATTTTTTATTGTTATTTATGTCTTTTACATTTTGTATTCCCCTTGGGCAGCCCACCACCAATTCACCCGTGATCCATCTCCATGGTCCCCTGTATTGGAAGAGAGGAGAATGCAGGGGTCCATTGCTTTTTTCTGCTTATTACATGAGACAAGTTTTCTTATTTGTCTTTTTGTTTTTTAACATTCCCTGTCTCTGCCTGCCAAAATACATGCTACTGGAGGCAAACAGGCAGGGATTGTTTCCTCTTTCTTCACTGCTCTATCCTCAGGGCATGCCACATAATAGCTACTTAATGTATTTTATGAATGAACTCAAGACTTAAACCTGCAACTTTAAAAACCTTAAAGCCTGTTTTTTCCCCGCTCAAACATTATGTCTACCCAGGTGAACATGAATCCCCAGAGTTTCTGCAAGGAGATTAAACATCAAAATGAAGAGCAAACAGCACAGAGGTGATTCAAACTGGAATGCAAATATCCTTCGATTTTGAAGATTTTAGGAAAAATTAAAGTTTAAAACATAAATATGCTTGTCAAATTTCAAGGAAATAAAAGTCCAAAAGAACTGGAATTTGATGCCAAATTACCTTGCCTTTGTGTGTCAAAGAAATTAGAGTTCCATGACCTATGAACTTAAGCACATTGTGGATTTGCCTCTGACCAAGATGGAGTAAAGGCATTCAGATTTACCTTCCTATTTAAAACAACTAAAAGACCACATCAAATCTATGAAACAATGCTTTACGTGACGCTGAGTATCAGGTAACAAAGAAGTGGGCTCCATGAAAGATGGGAAATAAGTAAGGCTGGCCATAAGATAGTTCCAACTCCATGCCTTGAAAGAGAATCTGCTAGAAATGGAACTTCCATATGACCCGGCAATACCACTACTGGGAATATACCCAAAGGACACAAAGACACTAGTCCGAAAGGATACATGCACCTGCATGTTTATTGCAGCACTGTTTACAATAGCTAAGGTATGGAAACAACCCAGATGCCCCAAAATAGATGACTGGATCAAGAAGATATGGTACATATACACAATGGAATACTATTCAGCATTCAAAAAAGACAAACACATGCAATTCGCAGCAACATGGATGGTCCTAGAGGGGATCATGATCAGTGAAATAAGCCAGAAAGAGAAAATTATCGAATGGTTTCACTTATAACAGGAATATAGGGGAGCCAAATAAGAAAGCGACATTCAGCAGGGTAGGAGGGGAGGGGTAGGGCTCAAGAGTGGGGAAGAGGGGAGCACAGAGGACTATGGTGATGGCTCCACGGGTGAACAGGTGGTGGGTAACTTATGGGGAACACACAATAATGTAAAAGATATGAATAACAAAAATAAATATCTCTATTAAAAAAAGTAACAGAAAAAAATGTCATAAAATCAAAAAA